>CAJVPY010002064.1:0-17231 GCA_910591965.1 Dentiscutata erythropus | reverse complement strand
ATTTTAGATTTAATTAATATTTTGTATAATTTTTAGTTTTATATCTTATTTATTTAGCTTAATATAAATTTTCAAAAAGTGTCCACAATGCTTTGGTAGCCCCTGTATATATATGATCAAATCTAATTCATACCGGGGAATATTAATATCTAGGGTGCTATATCTCAAAAAATAGAGGTCAGATATACTAAGTAAAAATGCTCAAAGCACCCCAAAACCTTATATAATCTAAAAATTAAACTATTATATAAAGCTTTTCTATAGATTCCAAAACTCATACCCTAATCTAAATTTTTGTTCCAGAATACTATATCTCAATAACTAAATAAGAAATAGGGGTCAGATATACTAAGTAAAAATAATCAGAACACCCCAAAACCTTGTGTAATCTAAAATTAAACTACTATATAAAACTCTTTTATAGGTCCCAAAACCCATACCCTAACTCTAAATAGCAAAAAACTATTATAAAATAGGGGTGGATACTAATATCTATCAGTATAATATTAATATTTACCATATATATATAGTATATATTGTATTATAAATTGAGATTTATATTACCTCCGGCTGTGAGTTTCTCTACAGCTACCAATCCAAATTGGATAAACTTTTTACCAGAGATAGGAGTGATACTGGGCTACAACATATTAAAATTTCAGCCTATTTGGATATGTAGTTCTTGAAAAATTTCTTAAAAACTATAAGTAATTTTTTAATATAATTACTTATAGTTTCTAAGCAATTTCTTAAGAACTATTAATCCAAATTGGCTAAAATTTTAATATGTTGTAGCCCAATATCACTTCTATCTCCGGTAAAATTTTTATCCAATTTGGATTGGTAGGTGTAGAGAAAATTACAGCAGGAGGTAATATAAATCTCAATTTATAATATAATATATATATATAGCATATATTGTATTATAAATTGAGATTTATATTACCTCTGGCTGTGATTTTCTCCACAACTACCAATCCAAATTGGATGAAATTTTTACCGAAGATATAAGTGATATAGGGCTACAACATATTAAAATTTCAGCCAATTTGGATTAGTAGTTCTTGAAAAATTTCTTAGAAACTATAAGTAATTATATTAAAAAAATTACTTATAGTTTTTAAGCAATTTCTCAAGAACTACTAATCCAAATTGGCTGAAATTTTATTATATCGTAGCCCAATATTACTTTTATCTCTGGTAAAAATTTCATCCAATTTGGTTTAGTAGTTATAGAGAAAATCATAGCCGGAGGTTAATAAAAATATGATTTTTATATTTTTAATTGAAAAAATTTTATATAGTTTTATTATTGGGCAATTTTGATTGGCTAACAATACTATATTATATAGCACCTGATAACCTCTCTAACCCCCTCCCTCTAAAATATTAGTCTATACTCTTAGAGTTAAGAAGATTTTTATAGGTAAAATCACCCTCTCTACATTTTTTGTTAGTAACTCAAGACAGGTTTAGACACTCATTTTTTGTATTTTCAGCTTTGGTTGCTTTTTTTCATTTTATGAAAATTTCACAATTTGATTGGTTAATTCATGTAAATCTTTCAAATAAGGAAATCAAAAAACGGTTTGATAATAGTGGTCAATAAATTAACTTACTTCTTTTAAAAAATCAAAATTGGTTTCCTTCAAACTGGTCAACATCTTGAGTGCAATGATGCTGGATGGTTTATGTGCTCTTATATAATTCTGTAATTATATAATCAACTTTTCGTATACCATCCAACCAGGTTTCCAAATATACAAACCCAAATCCGCCTTTATTGATTTTTTTTCATAACTCCAGAATCTAAGTTGGAATTCTTTCATCCAATTATCAATATTTTTATTTCCACTTTCTACTAGTATTACGTTTATTGATAAATTTTTTATTTGATATATTTGTCACATAATAATTAAAAATTTTTGTAATCTACATATATATGTATCTTTTTTTTACTCTTTTTTTTAGATCTAATCTATTTTTTTTTATCACTGCTATTGTTTTACTCTTTTTTTTTAGATTTAATCTATTTTTTTTATAGCTGCTGTTGATGTCTTTAGATATTTCAGTTGCAGTTGTTATATACTAATGCTTCCTTTCGTATGTTGGTGCTTTTATTCATATGCTAGTGCCATTAGGAGTCATTGTATGTTGGTGCTTTCATTCGTTGTCATATGTTGGTGCTTTCATTCATATTCTGTGCTTTCGTTCATATGCTGGTGTTATCATATGTTAGTGCCATTAATATTAATGGAATTGTCATATATTGATGCTTTGTTTATACACTGGTGTCAGCGTCGCCGTTATTTTCGCATTGTTATTTTGGTATCACTGCTAATCTTGTTCATGGGCATTACTTTTTTTTTTTTGTTTGTGTCATTTTATTTGTTTCGGGTTGTTTTATTATTTTGTTTCTTACTAACTTCTATTTGTTTCTTTTTGTTATTATCACTTCGTTCTATTAGGTTGGTGTCCTCTTTGTTTGTATTATTGCTGGTTTCGTCATTTGTTGTATTGTTTTATTTATTTCATATTTACGAACTATTGTTTATTTACTTTTATTGTTTTTTAGTTGCTTTAGTATTGTTATTACTGAAATCTCTGTTCTAGTACCACTGTTGTTTTGGTACCTTTATGAATGGAGTATATCTGTCCATTGTCATGTGTGAATTTTTGTAAGTATGACTTTGGTGATTTAGATAGGATTAGAGTCCGTTAATACATATTTGTTATTAAGGTTAAAGTTAGTAGATGGGTTGAAGCTAGAGTAAAGTTAGTAGTTAGGGTAATGGTTGAAATATGATTAGTAGATTAGCAAAGTAATTATGTTATAACCGTAATTAGATTCATTCTAAAGAGGTAATATTGTAAAAAAATTTTAAATAAAAATTTTAATAAATAAAAAGTTTAATAAATTAAATTTGCAATATTTTATAATTGTTATTATATATATAGCTAAGTGTTTTGTTAACTGTTAATTTTACATTATGCTACTTTTAATAGTATAATATTGTACATAATTTCACAATTTTTAATGCAATTTATTTTAATTATTTCGAAATACTGCAAAATTATTTCAAAATATTACACAATTTTTTGAAGATATTGTGCAATATTTTGAAATAAATTTTGTAATATTTTGAAGAATTAATATAACTATAACCAGTGGTGATCATTACCAGAGTTCCTATATCTCAAAAATGTACTAAGTAAATAGGATCGGGTTCTCTAAGTAAAAATATTCAGGACTCCCAAAAACCTCATAAAAACTAAAATCGGGCTCTATCGGGCCCTTATAATAGCTCTATATTATATTATATAAAAAAAAAATAATTCTCTAATTTTTAACCCTAACCCTAAATATATCTAGAGGTGGTGACGATCACCATGAGTTATTTTGATTTTAATTCTATTTTGAAATAAATTTCGAAATATTTCAAAATAAATTTTAGAATATTTTGAAATTAAAAATTCTAAAATATTCCATGTCGATCATAATTCTTTCAAAATATTTCAGGGCATAATAACTTTCATAAGTTTATACTTTTATATTTTGCTGATGTTAGATTAAATTAAGTTTATTTAAATTATGTAAGTGTTATAAATATATGATATTAATTATTTTTAAAAATTAAATCAAATCAATTTGAAATAAATAAAATATTTTTAATTCATATATAATGTTTAAAATTATTTGTATTTAGATTAATTGTATAATTAATAATATACAATCACATGAAATCAGCCAAGTAATTTTTACTATAAATAGAATATAATTAAATTGACAATTCAACATTGTTTTGACAATTTAATATCACTACTATTTGCTTTTGTTTGTATTATCTTGAGTTAAATCAATTAGTGATAGTACTCAATCAAAAAAATACTACCTGGTTATTTGACAGATAAACTTGCGAGTTACCCAGATGATTTATAAATATATCTGGATATAAAATCTTATCCAATATACCCAGGTAAAATTAATTAAATATTTTACTTTAAATCATCAAATTATAGTAAAACTTCTTTTTGAGTCTAGATTCTATAACTTACAAATAAAATATAAGTATATCATCAGGAAACTAAATATGGTGCAGATCTGTGACCCTGAAAATTTTTAATAAATTTCATAATATCTCATAATCTATCAATCAGAATTTAATGAATCCAGTACCATTCGAACTATCTTGATGAGATAGATCGAATAGTACTAAATTTATTAAAATTTGATCACTGGATCACGAGATAATCACATTTAAGTGAATTTTCTAGCCACCTCATGATCTTGTTAACCAGTAGTCAAAATTTAATAATTTTGGCACTATTCGATTTTTCTCGATAAGATAGTTCAAATAGTACCAAAAACATTAAAATCGAATTACTGGTTTGAGAAATATACACAAAATATATTTCACGATGCAGTTTTATACAGATTTGCACAAAAAAATTCACAGATCTGTGCAAAACTGCACTGCAGAATGTATTCTGCGAATATCTCACAAACCAGTGATTCGATTTTAATGTTTTTGGTACCATTCAAACCATCTCATCAAGAAAAATCGAATGGTACCAAAATTATTAAATTTTGACTACTGGTTAACAAGAGCGTGAGATGGCTAGAAAATTCACTTAAATGCGATTATCTTGTGATTCAGTAATCAAATTTTAATAAATTTAGTACTATTTGATCGGTTCCATCAAGACAATTCGAATAGTATCGGATTCATTAAATTCTAATCGATAGATTATGAGATATCATAAAATTTATTAAAAATTTTCAGGGTCGCAGATCTGCACAGATCTGCGGCATATTTATTTTCCTGATAATGGTATTGTAAAATAGAATATATCAAATCTACCTATATTATTTTGCCAAAAACTTTCACTATTTATGAGTTACAAGGTAAAGCTATAATAGCCAAATAGAAAATAAGCAATATTCAATCATTTAAAAGTAATATTAAAATTAGGTTGGTATTTTAAATTTTTAGTTGATAACAATTCAGAATTTATTTAATACCTATATAGCAATGATTTCTAATAAGTATTAAAAAGTATTCAACTTATTATTAGTAATGTTAAACTCTATTAATAGACAAGTTAGTGTTTTATCTATTTACACAGTCAATGAATATTTTGAAAGAAAATATCAATCAATTTAAAATAAAGGGCATAAAGAATAATTAATTGCAAAAAGAGTATATAAATTATTAAAGAATGTCACAGAAAATAAACCAAATGGTTAAAAAAACCCAAATTATTATAATATTGAAATTCAAGTTTATTTGTATTATTCTACTATCTGGGTATTAGCATCTAGATATTTTATCTGGTATTATCTAAATAACTGAGTTCACAACCCAGATATCTGACTATCTGCAAATAACCCAGGTGATACTCTACTCAGGTACTATCACTAAAATCAATTAATCTCGCTATTAAATCAATTTTTTATTTGTTTTATATTAAAATTTTTTGCCTTTAAAGCTTTCTACATACTATCTACTAACAAAATTTAAAGTTTTTTTTTTTTTATAATTTTAAAAATATATCAAGATTTGAAAATCATGTTAAAGAAACTTCTAAAAATGTTTAAACAAAGAAAGCAAATAAGGAAAAAATAGCAATTCTTGAATCTACAAAAAGTTTTAGTCTAAGCAAAAGCTTTTTCAAATGATTTGATAACCTTGAAGTTAATGATAGTAGTGGATCTAATATATATAGCAATGCAAATTCATTCAAATTTATTTAAATTGTTTAAACTTATTCTATTTTATTATTTAATATATTATTAATTTTAAAATATTTAACTATAAGTATATAATAGAATGTTAGCTAGAATTATTAAAAACCAAGGTGAAATTTTTTATAAATTTAAAATAATTAGAGAAAAAGTTAAAAGAATTAAAAAATTATTTAAATGAACTTAACCAAAAAACAGATAATAGCTTCAATAGAAATTCAGAAACTGAAACACCACAGGTGGAGGGACCTGGGACATCTGGGTAAGAAATTACTATAATAGATGGACTAAAAATTTTGTAAAACATAATGTATATAATGTACATTTCCAACAATAAGTAATTAAAAGACAGTATTGTTAAAGAAAAAAAAAGTAGTTCTTAAAACAAATCAAATTAAAACAAAAGCAGAAAAACATATCTAAGAGAATTATCTACAATATTTTGAAAAATTTATAATGAAAGATTAGAATTTCTATTGTATAAATAATATTAATAGATCAGTAAACAATTTTTATTTAATTTATGTTTATATATTTGAACTAATTTAATATAATTTAAAATAATTTGAATTTATTCGAATTATTTTAAATTAAATTGAATTAGTTTGATTTGTTTTTAAATATTTTGAGTTTTATTAAATATATATATTTTTAGCTTTTGTCAAAAATTAGATATTTGCAGAGTACAATGACAAATAAAATAAAGAAACTTTATTTTCTATATATAGAAGTCTTATTGATCTCATAAATAATAAAACAAAACCTAATGAAGTTATAACTTGGAAGGAATTATCAAAAACAAAAAAGTGTTATAAGAAGTTATTTGAAAAGTTAGAAAATGATTTGAGCAATATATATATAATTTAAATTTTGTTTAAAATCTGACCAGATAGCAAAACTTTACATAAAAAATAATATTTGCTATTGTCATCTGTCAAACTACTGTATATTATTGATTAAAAGCAACCTCTGAATAAAAGCAATCCCTTAAAATTTGAAGCCAAAAATTTGACTACAGTTATTATGTTTTACTAATAAAATTTACTCGAATAAAAGCAACTCCTTTATTTTGGCTTGAAAAAGCTCTCTTTTTTTTTGCAATATTTTGGTTGCTTCTATTCGGTAACATAGTATACTTAATCCAAAAAACAAAATTAATTTAATTTTAGAAACTATTATAAAAAAATTAATTGCAATAAATTTAATAAGTATTTATTAATATTTTTATTATATATAGTTTAAACTAATTTAGATTAAATCAAATTATATTAAAATATTTAAAATAAATTAGAGTATAAAGAACTTTTTTCTATTTTGGATTCCAAAGATAAAGCAAGAAATGATTGATAAAAATAAATCTAATAAAAATGATAAAACTATATAAAACAATTTATTTACGTAAATTAATCAATAAGTTTTGTCGTTTATGTATTATCTCAATCAATTTTTTTTTTTTTTTTTTTTGATAGTCTTGCCAGTACTCAATTTATTGCAACTATATTTAGATGAGAGCTGAGCTCTCTTGAACAATACATTTATCATTTATAACCACAAACAGAGAGTTATCGTGATAGCGAGCCTGACATTATCTGGCTGCGATAAACGTGCTCATATGCGACTTGTTGCACCAACCTGTATACAAGTTAGATAAACTTTGTCAGCCCGTTAAAGCTTTTCCCTTCATATCTCCTTTCTTTACCGAGAGCAAAAAAAAGTGATGATCTTATACAAAACCACCAATACTATCAAGAAAACAAAATAAAAACCTAACTAAAAAAAAAAACATATAGAATGAAGAGGTATTTTAAAGGAAAAAAAAGAAGGATACAGTAAGATGTAAAAAAAAGAAAAACAAAAAGAAAAGCCCAAGGGCTGACAAAGGAGAGAACTACCTCTATAAAGAAATAGCATAAGGGGAGCGAGATAAAAAAAACAAACCAAGAAGAAAAAATGCACTATTATAACCCATGCCAGGTTTAAGAAAAAATTTTATAACAACTGCAACATTTGTATATCTCGATTACAATATAAGAACTTAATATCCGACTACTGGCCACCTCTGGATGCCTCTTATGCCAGAGACCCGATCCCAGTCACATGGAGGACCCGTATCCATAGATTACATCGCGTGTCGTATCTACCAATAAACAAGGCACGTGGTTGCATTTCTGTATGTGTCCGAATTTGGGAGGTAAACAATGCCAATCTTTTGGAGAGGGTAAGCCAAATCGCCCACTTTTTGTTAAAAAATTTGGAGAAGACCGGCTAAATGAAAAACATCTAGGGAAAGACCACTTGTATCCAAGGAAAGTAGTTACATCTATGTAAAGACTCAACTACTTCTTAACCTTCTTCTAAAAAAGGAATAGGCACTTATACTTTTTTTCAGTGAGTAATAAACTCTGGGCTTGTTGGCAAGTAGCGTATGAGAACTACTTCTAAATGACAAGTGCTGTGCAAGCGGTAAGTGATAAACTCTGAAGAAGTTAGCAGGTAGCGTATGAGAACTACCTCTAAATAACAACTGCCGACTTATAGCTAGTAGTGTGTTTCCGTTTTTTACTAAGTGCTATTGTGTTTTTTACAAAAAATGTGTTTAGATTTTTGGTACAGATGATCGTCAGAAAGAGTTTTTTGATTTCGAAATTATTTCAATCAATTTTAATTTTATAGTTTTAAAAATTATATATATAAAAATAATAATTTTAATGCACTTGTAAAAAAAATTTAACTAATTTTAATCAAATATTTGTTTGAAAAATTATTATTAAAAAGTACCAATTTTATCAATTGGAGACTTTTTAAATATTTAATTAATTAAAGTTTATATAAAAAATAGCATAAAAATTTAAAAACTTAATAAATCTTTTTAAAAATTTAAATATAATTAAAAAAATAGTATATTTTTTAAATATATTATTTATTTTTAAATTATAAAATAAAAATTTAAAAAATTTAATAGTTAAAAATTTTTTATATAAAACTAGTTTTTTTGACTTAGTCTATTTTAATATTTTAATATTTCTAAAAGTTAAATTTTTTATAGAGACCTGTCTTTATAGCAACTCTACATATAGCAGCCAATTATATTTTAGATTAATACAATTTTTTTTATATTTTTTTATTTTTTATTATAAAATTTTTAAAATTTTTAACTAATTTTAATTGGCCAATAGTAAGCAACTTATTATATATCCACATACTCAATTTTGATTAGCTATTCATATAGAGTCACCATGGCAACCCATCGCTATAAACTAATGCTCTTTCTAAAAAATTTATAAATTTTAAAGTTAATTTTATAATAATTATCTTTTAAAACTATTATTTTTTTAAATAAAATTATTAAATTTAATTTAAATAAAAAAAATAAAAATTTATTATTTGAGTAACTTTTACTTACTAAATATAGTAACTAAATTACTATATATAGTAAAATATATATAATTTTTAATTTGTAAAAAAATTACTTTAAATCTATAACTATATACTAAAAAAATGTGTATATAACAATAACATTTAGATTACTAATATAAATAATTCACTTAAATTGTATAATATTAAATCTGTTGTTCTGATTTGTCAATAAATACTAAAAATTTATACAAGAAGTTATTAAATAAAGATATCTTCAAGTTCTAATTCTGAGTCAAATAGTGGTTAGATCATCAAAATCGGACTAGTAGTTCTTGAGATATCTTGGGTTAAAGGCGTGAACATAAGGATCAGCAAAGTCACTATTATACAAAGTATTGATTTTGTTAATCCTTATGTTTGGATCTTTAATCTCACATATCTCAATAACTACTAGCCCAATTTTGATGATCTAACTACCAATTGACTCAGAATTATCTTATCTACAACTTTACTTAGAGCTTAAAGATAACTTTACTTAATAACTTCTCATATAAACTTAAAGAAACTATAATTGGATCTACTTTGAGTTTAATGTAATCTACTTTGGGATCAAAATATACAAAAAGTAGTTTTTTGTAATTAACTTGACAACAAGCAGTCCAATCCGAATGAATTTTTTTTTAAATAAAAGCTCTTAGTGAGACACATTCAATAAAAAAGAGTTTATTTAATTTTAATTACTAGATTCTAAAATATTTAAGAAACAATAAATTTTTAGTTTTAATAAATTAAGCAAAACCAAATTATAATCTATATTAGAGATAAAATTATTTAAATTAATTTGCTTTAGATTTAAATTTTTATTTTATTTTATATTAAATCTTTTTTGACATCACACGGATTTATAGCTTAATAATTATAAAAGTTTTATTATATATATATTTTATTTTAAAATTATATTTAAAAATTTTATAAGTTTATTTCTGTGTATTATTGTACGGGTTTATAACTAGTTTTAACAAAAAATATATATGTAAATTTTCGTAAGTTTTTATATTAGGCCATATAAACTTAATTTTTTGGTTCTTATAACCTAGCTAGATTATTTTTTAAAAATTTTTTGAAAAAATTTTTTTATATAATTTAATAGCTAGGTGGAGTTTTAAAAAATTTTTTTAAAAAATTTTATAAAATTTAAAATTTTTATAAAATTTTTTAAATAAAGTCCAGATAGATAGGTCATTACTTTATTTAATACTATAACACCAGATTATTATTTTTTAAAATTAAAATTTAAATTTTATAATTTAAAAAATTTTAAAAATTTTTAAATAAAAGTCTAGTCTGTTGAGTCATTTTTTTTTTTATGTTATAAGAACCAAAAAATTAATTTTATATAGTCTTATATAAAAAAATACAAAAACTTATAAAAATTTACAAATATATATTTTTGTTAATATTCTATAACTTATACAAAATCGAAACTCTTTCTGACAATTATTAAAACCAAATTTTCCCACTAATAGAAAAATAAAATTTTTTGTTGAAGAGTCATGGCCTATGTTATGGTTTGTCTAGAGGTCAACGTTTGCTGTATGGGACTTCTCTAAAAAAATATTTGGCATGCAAGCCAAAAGCATTATTATACGAGTTAACTGGCTTGTATAAAAAATCTTGGTGAAATGTAAGCAAAGAGCTTACTTTTGTCAGCGAAGTTTCTAGGTTGTTACTTTAAAGAAGAATATAGGGGAAACAACAAAACTTTTTCTTTTCTAAAGCTACACTCTTTCTTTTGGTTTTGGTAGCTCTTCTCTTTTTTTTCCTCGCCCTCTTATCGGTTTTCCAAAATTTTTTACAAAAAGTAAAGATTTGGCTTACCCCCTTCAAAAGATCGGCATTGTTTACTTTCCAAATTTAAACGAACTCAGTAGAATGCAACTACGTGACGTGTTTGTTTATAAATATGGTGCTACTCCGAAAAAGTCAGATCAGGATCTCCAGTTAAAGAGATATTCGAAAGCAGTCATAAGTCGGAAGAACTTTGTATATTAAACCGAAGCTTTACATTAGAGATATACAATCATTGCATTTGTTATATACATTCTTATTATATAAAGAGGTGAAATTCCTTTTTACACTTTATTCTGATTCTATAAAAATTTTTTTTATTTTTTCTGTTTTTTCTTTTTTTGGGTTTTTTTTATTTTTTATTTCATTCTTTTCTCTCTTTTGCTCATCTCCCCTTTTTAGTCATAGTTTGTTTTTGTTTTTTTAAAGAATTTTTTTTTTGAATAATTCTAGTCATCTATGATCTGGTAGGATGAATTTGCTTTTAGGCCTAAGTTAGGTTTTGCACTGCAATATGGAACCAAGTGAAGTCGGACTTCCTATCTGAAATTTATATATTTATGTTATTATAAATATTAATAAATAAGATTAGTCATGGCAAGACCTGTCAATATTTAAAAAAAAAATAATAATTTATACAAAAAAATTGCAAAAGTTCTTACAAATTTTTATATATAGACATAAATTTTTAAAACTTTTTATATAATAAAAAAAATATATAAATTGTGTATAGTTGGTTATCTATATATATCTATTATTATAAATAGCAACTATATATACAAAATATACCTGAAAGTCTGGCATCTAATATTGCCACCAAAATCAGACATGTAATACTTTTTAAATTTCAATCTGAGTACAAAAATAACTAAATTATAAGAATTTTAAAGAAATAACTGAAGATTTTTTATTTTATTATTTATTTATTTGTTTATATTATTAATTAAAATTTAAGAATTTACTTAATTATCATTACAAATTATATTTGATTCAAATTTTTAAAATGCATTTGTACCCAAATTCAAAATTTTTTAAATATATATATAAAGCTTTAAATTTGAACTTAATACTACTGACCTATCGGGCATTAGCTATAAAATGTTAAAACATACTAGCTCTAACTTCATTACTACTATAACATCTTTTTTCAATCACTATTTTTTTTTTAAACTATATCTAAATAATAGAAAGAAGATTACATTTTTCCTATTTCTAAAAAACCTATTTTTGATGACAACTTATCTAATACCAGACTTATTAGCCTAATAGAACATATTAAAAAGCTATATACTAAACTTTTCACCAACTATCTTAATTTTACTCTATCTCAATATAATATCTTATCACTATTTAACTTTGTTGCACTTCCTGGTAACTTTACTTCTATACCTATCCATATCTTTAACAATGTAATCGAAGATGCAAACTGTAATTCCAACCAACTCTGGCTTTTTTTTTAAAATATGAGCAAAGCTTATAACTCAGTTAACTTTGACTTATTTCAAAAATCTCTATACTGTATCCAAATGCTTCAACAGCTTATTAATATTTCAACTAATCTTTTATTTGATTGCACAAACCAAGTTATTACTAATCTTGATTTTACAAATTTCTATTTGGTTAAAAATGGTATCGATCAAGATGAAACTATTACTTCTTTATTCTGGAGAATTTATTATGACCCTCTTATTTCCAATATTTCTATACACTTTTCCTAATATACACTCTTTACTTCCTATCAAACTAGCTTTATCTACCTTTTTACAAATTACCTTAACACATCCATTTCAGTTCTTGCTTATATAGATGACACATTATGGATTGCCCAATCCAAAACACAACTTGAAGAAATTACTAAACTGTCTCTTTCTTTTACTCCATAGCTAATATTCAAGTTAATCCTACCAAATCTATATTCATTTCTACAGAACCCTCTTTTAGTCTGTCATTTTTCAATTTGGATTTGCAATCTATTCTACCCTATTAATATTTTAAATTTCTGGGATGCTGGTTTATCCTTAACAACAAGTAGTTTTCACAAATTAGACTAATTCAAAATGAAGCTATTCAGCTAGCCAATATTGCTAGTACCAAAAATATAACTAATAAACAAATTACTTATATTATTAATACTGTTATTATTCTAACTACTAAATATCAGCTTTATAATATTGTAATTTCTCTATACAAATGCAACCAAATCTTAGGCAAATACCTTACTATAGCTAAATACAAAGCACATCTTTCTTGGTCTACTCCTAATAGCATACTTCTTAACCACAATCTTTATAATATTTGGGATATACAACTACAACACCATATCAGTAATTTTCTTAACCAGATTAACAACTTCTCTACTCTTAACACTACAATACACATTCGACTCCAACACCTTCAGAACAATCTCTAGTCCACAACTAACATTTTTTAACACCCTCATCTTATTATCAATGGTTCTAATAAACACATCACTACTTTAAAAATTATTCAACTTTTTAATCATTTACATATCTCCATACATATATACTCGGACTTCTCCTGGCCCAAAACTATAAATGATAGCAATACTCTACTTGAAAACATTCTTTCTAATTACTTTAATAGGCAATCTACTAGTCATCTGAATAAAAAATTTTTTTTTTTATATATAAATTTTACTATAAGTGCAAATGTACAGCGTTTTTATCTAAAAAAAGTTTTAGATAGAAGCACTATGCATTCACACTTATAATAAAATTTATATATAAAAAAAAATTTTTTATTCAAGTGACTAGCGGATTGCCTATTAAATATAATACTTTTAAACAACAACTTAGGCACAAAAATATCTTATATCTAGAGCAACTTTGCTTAGCAGACAACAAGACCTTGTTAGACTAGCTATATTTATTACTTAGAATTTTACATATTTTCAAAGACAAAAAACCACTCTGGTTTAATTACTTAGAAGATACTATTCTTGAAAACAATTTATCTCACACTATTCTACCTCTCTTTCAGCCCAATAGCTCTAACTCTTTCACATATCAAACCAACTTTATTTCTAAAACTTACAAATCTTGGGTTCTATCTTATTATAATAAACATATTGTAATTAGTCAAGTTCGCAAAACTTTTTCACAAACAAACACTATCTCTATAACACACTAGCAACATAATATCAACGCTTCTATCTCTAATCATTATTCACTATCTCCTATTTCTTGCATATCTTGTCAAGGCTATAACCTTAACTCTAATTGTATTTCTAGCTATTGTATTTTAGAAGTATCTGCTATTCTCTTTACCTAGTTCTTGGGAAGGAAAAAAGCTAACAAACAACTCAATCTTAATGCAAATTATATTGATCTTATATATTCTACTAATATCAAACGTTCTCTAGAAATACCACCATTATCCTTAATTAATATTATTAACTCTCCTTTATTCAATATTTTCTTTAACAATAAAGCTTCTTGCAAGCTCTTCCAGATCACATTAGCCAACTCATCTCAATGTGAATTTATCTTTTATACTGATGGATCTGTTAAACAACTTGGTATTGACCAATACTTTATGGGTATTGGCTAGACTCAAATTCACAACAATTTAGTTTTACAAAACTTTTCTGTCCAAATTTCTAATTGGCTCTCTTTCTATAAAGCTGAACTATTAGCAATATTGTCTGTTATCTCTACAATTCCATACAACTCCAGTCTACAAATCTATATGGATTTATAGTCAATTATATCTAAATATAACAAACTTCTTACTTTATCTTCTCACTCTATCAAATACTTTAAATTTAACTTTTGGCCTATTTAGCATACACTTCTTAATATCTTAAAAACCTTCAATATTCAACTCTTTTTTTTTAAAGTTCAAGCCACTTTTAACAATCTTGCAGATTTACTTGCAAATAATCATTCTACTTCTCTAATATTATCCTTTAACTATACTAATCCCTATAATCTTTACTTTATTTTATTATAGAAAGACAACTTTATTGATAGCCCTTTGAGACAATTCACTAAACAAATATGCAATGCATATAATATAGCTCTATAGTCCTCACAAAATCATACCCAAAAATGGTTTCACTTCTCTTATCTAATTAATTGGAATGCCTCCTGGCTATACTTTAACAACTATCAAAAAACTTCATATAATTTTACTAATCCCAAGCTAAATCATCTAAAATCTTTTAAAATCAAAATATTACTTAATATACTATCTACATATGCATATCTTTATAATATTTATCCTCATATATTTATATCTTCCAATTGCTTTTCTTGCAACAATTTAGACTCTTTTTCTCACTAGTATACTTGTCCTAATTATGATCTTTTAACTCAAACTATTAACTCATCAATACATGATACTATTATCAATATCAATCTTAATTCTTCTTCTCAACCAAATAATCTTATACTACTATCTTTTCACACCCTGCTTTCAATTTTCTACCATCTCAGCTACATCCTTATTCTCTTAATTTTATACTTAAAAGCCTTATACTTATATCTTTAATCCAATCTTTAAACCTATTTAAAATCTTATACTCTAATGCTTCTCAACTTATTATTCAGCTACTTTTTAAAATTTTTGACCAACTTTATAACCATATCTGAATCCCATACTGTACTAATTTCTCTAACTAGAAAAAATCTTGCCAAATTCCTTCTTATTCTAATTATGATATCCAACCCTAATCTTCTTCATGGCCAACCAATAGAAGAACTAAAATTAACTATACATATAGTTGTCCTTGTGGCTTTGCTGACCAATTACATTCTGAACTTAATACTTGTCCTCCTTTAGAAAAAGCTACTCTTAAATTTAATATTTGGTCTACTATGTAGATCAAATACAGTACACCTATCAACTATATTCTAACAATTCAAACCTAGGTGAGTCTTGACCACTCTAGTAGGTTTAGGTTGCAGATAATTAGTTTGAGCTTTTAGTTTAAGCTTTTAGTCTAAGCTTATATTCTTGCATATAATTTATATTTATTTGTCATTATACAAATTAAGTTTTTATGTAGTTTATATGTAATTATTTATATACTGTAAATTAATCAATAAAAATATGAGCAAGGCCTCATCTTAATACCAAAAAAAAAAAAACTTAATACTACTAATAAAAGATGTTTTTTGCATTCACTTCAGTTTTTGGAAGCTTTTTTGCTTATTCGAAATCTTTAATATTATCTACTATTTTTTAAATAAGTTCAAAATTCAATTTAATGCTTTGAAGCTATTTTTTTTTTGCTTAAGAAGATTGTTAGACTTTTCAAAATAATCAAGTATCTAAAATATAAAATTAATAAAAGATATTTATTTATATAAATATAAAAATATGATAATAAAAATTGATTTTATTCTTTATTTTTTTAAAATTTTAAATTTGAATTCATTATCTTCAGTACTCGATTCTTTATTATATATAATTTAGTTTTCTGTATTTACAAGATTAATTGTTAAATTAACTTGTATTTGGTTAATTAAGATTGATAATTGAATATTTTTCTATAAAGTTTTCTTAGCTTCCATAATAAAATAATCCTAATAAAAATAGCAGTTTTTTTTAAATATATATATGATAACAAACCTTCCAGAAAAATAATACACATATTTTCCCAAGAGGATTAGCAAAATGTTATAATCCTTTATTGCTTTTATTATTATTATTTTTATTCTTTTTTCAAGCTTATAGTGACAATTGTATTAATATATAAGTGAAGTAGTCTTGATTTGTTTATTATGATATTTTTTATAGTAAATATACAAATAACTATATTCTTTTTCACAATCTTAAGTACTATTAAATTTGCAAATATTATTTTCTTCTAATTTACTAATTATTTGAAAAATATTTATAATTATATCAAAATCTATATATATATATTACTTCTACTTCAATATTTATAAGTTTCTCATAAACTATATTTAAGCTCTTCAAATTTTATAGCATTTTCTTTTTGTATACAAATATCATTTAAAATTTGATCCTCACATTTTCTTTTTTTTTGCTTTTGTTTGAATATTCAATGCAAATTTTTTTTTATTATTTTGAAATACAGTATTGAGTTTTCAAGATAAACAATGTTGATTTATATTTTTCAGATTTACATATCTAATCTTAGTGGCTATAGGAAGATTTTTGTATAATTGGCTGTTTAAATCAATTTAATGTTATCCTTTAAACTGTATTCTAGGCAAATTTGCCTGGAAAATTAAAAAGTATTTACAAATTTTTAAATAAAATTAAAAATTATTAATGATATGGGGTATAA
>CAJVPY010002063.1:0-17234 GCA_910591965.1 Dentiscutata erythropus | reverse complement strand
AAAGAGTATAAGTAGATTTTGGTAGGGTTTTTATTTTTAAATCAAGGTCCCTAATTTCCAGCTTCAGCCGCGACAATCATTTACACCACCATAACGATTAAGTACAGTAACCGAACTTTTTATAGCAAATCATTATACAAATCATAATAAGCCCATTACAAACCTAACTCTATCTAAATCACTTATGCAATCACAATAGTCTGTAAATATAGTGACCAAACATTTTACGCCAATCACTATATAAAGCACGATAAGTCTTTTACGAAACTAACTTAACCTTATCTAAATCACACAACCACAATAGTAGTACAATAGTCGGTAAGTACATTACTGCGAATTTTACAGCAAATCATAAAACTTTAAGAAATGACAAAATCTTTGAAGTTTAACTTCAGCATATACTTTTTCTATGCTTTTATCAATGTTTTTAAACCTTCACTCACAGATCCTAATTCATTGCCAAAATCGATGTGAACATATTCCTTCTGATTCGTCCTGAATTTAAATTGTAGGCTGTCATATTTTAAGTCATCACTATGTTTAACATTGGATTTGGGATTGAGAATCAATTTTTCCATCATGGATCTATTTATTACAAATATAATAAGTAAGAATTAAGTAAATTAGAACTAATAATAAATATTTACCTGCTTCAATATCTGTCTGCTCATCATTATCATCTGTCAGGCTTCATTATTATCTACTGGGTCTTCATCATCATTATGTGCCGAGTTATTATTTGCTGTTAAAATTTTTTTTCTTTTGTTATCGACATTTTTTTTTCTCGTTTCACTTTTTTTCTCGCAACCTCTGGCTCTTTGAATAATACTAGCTTATAGATTGCACTTCAAAGGGGCCTTAAATAAAATCCTATTAATGAATTGTCTTCTAACATGCTAAATCAATTTACTATAATTATGTTAATAATTACCAAAAGTATTTTCGGCCTTTTCTTTCCATAGCTCTACAGGGTACTTATCTGCTATGTCCAATTTTATAAAGAGATGATCAATCTAAGTATTTGCTTTTTTGTGTTTCTTCAGGAACCTTTAGGATTCGTCACACCCGAAAATAGACTCAAGACGCGTATTTATGTTTTTCCAGATTATTGCGCGATTTTCACCTCCCATTTCATCCAATATTTTGGAGCCGTTTGTTTCGCTACTCTTATTAGTCTATATATAACTTTGCTGTGTTAATTATTGAAATAGTTTATTAACTCCTATGTATGGTAGGTCTAAAAATTAGTGCCGATAATGTACTATCCTTTCTTACTTTAGTTTTTCAAGTTCGGATTGGATTTTCTAGATTTAATATATTACTAAGTATAATAATATTTAAGTAAAAGATTTTCTAAATTTCATACCATTAATTTCATTTCAGTTTCGTTGAGTATTATTTTATTTTCTCATACTCATAATGATGCTAATAATTAAGGAGTATAAATAATTATTTATATATTTTTGTTTTGACAAATAATTTATCATTTTTGCCGGAAGGTAAGTATCGATATTTTCATATCTTTCTTTAACACTGGAAATATTTGTTTTATTTCTAAGTGGCCTTTTTACAAGATTTAAAATATTTCTTATTACAATGACACTTCCGTTCTCATTAAACTTAAGTTTGAGAATAGTTTTGCTACTTGTTTCAAAAATTCGCCTGAAAGTGAGCATTCGTTTCTGTGATTTTCATTTTTTACAATAGCGGTAGAAAAAAATACGCAAACAAAATGAAATCAGGTAAACAATTTCCAGGTTCCTGGTATGATGTTCAAATTTGAAATTGCGGGCATACATGTCTGCAATACAAGATGCTAAATAATTTTTTTGCTTGAATGTAAGAGACACTGTATGTTCGCATATCGATATAAACGAATGTATTAAAATTTTTGTTTCGTACATTATCACTGTGAAGTCTTTTCATGGTCTTTACGTAGACCATAAATTTTAAGGTTAATGTCAATATTTTGGGCTCAAGTGCAGGGACGTGGAAAATTTGGATTGTTTGCGTTGTCGACCAATCAAATAATCATGAGCAAAGTGTAATTGGTCAAACACCTTAAACCAAAAATTTTACCGTTACGCTAATAACGATAAGATATAATAATAATAATAATAATGATAAGAGTGACGATAGAACTGATAAAAAAATTCTATTGCCGACCCAATTTTCTGATTCCAAGATATGCAAAGCGAAAAATTAACCATGCATGGCCTTAAATATGAACATGAGTCTATTAATCACTGTAAAATTTTTTTTAAAAAAAAATCCGACCGACCGACCGTTGATTTTGAAATCCATGTAATGCAAAACGAAAAATTAACTTTGCGTGGCCTTAGGTTTGTTTTCCTGACCGTGTAACGTTACTCCTGATCTTGAAATGTGATTGGATTCTGATCACGTGCGGGCGGAGTTTTGCGATCTAGGCAGGGTCACCGATTTTTATTTATAAATTCTGCGACTTTCTGTGATTTTTAAAACTACGCCATAAATTCTGCGAATTTATACAATCGAACTTTTCACTGATTGTCTGATCGGAACCCAGATCTTCAACAATTTATAATTTTGCTTAAATTCGCTAAAAATTTTACGAATTATCGTATAACCGCGAAATAACGCACAGGTGCGTTATTTTGAATTTTGGCCGAAAATTGAAATTACACCCCTGCGCGTAATTTCGCGGTTATACGGTACATGCCCAATATGCTATCGCATATGCTATGCGATAAAATCCATGTTTATGTGCATATTATGCTATCGCAGATTTTCGGTGGCCCTATCTAGGGGTAGTTAAATTTTGGGGATAACTACTGACAAAGCAACACGTGACCTATCGCTTTATCGTCACGAGCACTCCAAATTAAAATTTGAGCGAAGATAAATCGGCAATCACATATAAGAATTCAATAAACTTTTTTTTTTTATTTTGAATCTACAGAATTGTAGAATAAAAATGAAAAAATTCATTGAATTTGGTTTGGTTAGATGAGTAACGAGTTATCTTCCTCAAAATCTTGGAAAATTAAAAACGTCTATCAAATGCAAAAAAATTTGCAAAATTTTGAGCCAAATAACTCGGCAATCATATAATTAAATTTGGTGATTTTTTTTTTATTTTTATGATACATTTCTGTAGAATCAATATAAAAAAATTCATCGAACTTAGCTGTCGCAGCTAAATTTTTGTAAAACTTTAAGCGAAAATAACTCGGCAAAAATTTGATGATTTTTTTTAATTTTATTCTAGAATTCTGTAGAATCAATATAAAAAAAATTTTATTGAATTTGGTTGGATGGTTGCCGGGATATTTTCGCTCAAAAATTTCGCTGCGGCCATTATTTTGATAGGCATTTTATATTTTTATTAAACTTTAAGCGAAAATAACTCAGCTACCATTCAACCAAATTCGATAATTTTTTTTATATTGATTATACAGAATCATATAACAAAAATAAAGCAAAATTATTAGATGGTTGTCGAGTTATTTTCGCTCAAAGTTTTGCAAAAATTTTTGCATTTGATAGGCGTTTTAAAATTTTCAAGTTTATAAATAAAGATAACTCGTCTAACCAAATTCAATGGGGTTTTTTCTTCTTATTCTACAAATTCTGTAGATTCAAATAAAAAAAAAAAGTTTATCGAATTATGATGGGTGGTTGCCGAGTTATCTTTCGCTCAGTTATAAAAACTTTAAATATTTTTCTAAAATGGCATTGGTCTTGTTGCTGTGTCGATAGTTTTCCCCTAAAACTTTCGGACGGTCTACGGGCACGTAGCAAATTACGTGATTTTACACTACCGAATATCACGTGATATAGACGTAAGTTGTCAAAGTAGGATTTTTGGACGACAACTGCCTAATAGAATTCAATGAAATTTGTTTAAACCATTCTACAAATTAGTAGAATTCATTAAAAAAAATTTCCATCGAATCTATTAAGTAGTTATCGAGAATTTATCACTCAAAGTTTGGAAAAATAGTTGCGGCAAAAATCTTTTAAATTTTGAATGAAAATTTTTTCAACAACTATCTGATAGAATTCGATAGAAATTTTTAAAAAACTTCTAAAATTGATAGAATTCAATTTAAAAAAAATTCATCAAATCCCATCAAGTAGTTGTCAAGAAAATTTTGTTCAAGTTTGGAAATCTTCTATCGCCCCTTAAGAAAATGACCATGACAGAAATTTCCCAAATTTTGAACGAACGTTTCTCGACACCTACTTAATAGAATTCGGTGAACATTTTATTAAATAAATTCTATTAAATAACATCGTTCATTTAAAAAAATTTCAGAGAATTCTATCAAGTAGTTTTCGAGAAATTTTCGTTCAAAAGTTTAGAAAAATTTCTGTCGCGGCTATTTTCTTAGAGGCGATGAAAATTTTTTTCAAACTTTGGATTAAATTTTCTCAACAAATACTCAATAGAATTTGATGAAATTTTTTTAAATGAATTATATCAATTCGTAAAAGTTATTTAAAAAAAATTTTCTATCCAATTCTATCAGATGGTTATTGAGAAATTTTCGTTCAGAGTTTAGAAAATTTTTGCCGCGGCTATTTTCTTAAAGGTAGTGGAAATTTTCCAAACTTTGAGTGATAGAATTCGATAGAAATTTTTTTTAATGAATTCTACTAATTTGTAGAATAAATTATATTGAATACTATTAGGCAGTTGTCATCCAAAAATTTAAGAAAAATTTTACTACGTATGCCTATATCAGATATCACGTGATATACGGTAGTGCAAAATCACGTGATTTGGTACGTGCCAGAGTCTACGGACAGTTTTTACGGACAGTGTACCTTAACTCTAACCCTAATCCTAATTCTGGCCACTGAGCTGTCCTTAAGAACAGTCCGTAGCTTCTGCGTGCCCGTAGACTGTCCGTAAATCTTTTGTCATTGATCACATTATCCGTATTGTAATCAGGGACACGTAAAAATTCTTTCGATTTAAAGCAAAAATTTCGATAAATTTCGATTGATTTGTGTAAAAATTGCGATAAATTTCGGTGTCAACATATCAAAAAAATTTTTAACGTTGTTCTCGTCCAATAATATTATTATTGTATTATCATGTGATTTTAGGTATTTTTTTGGCCAATAATATTATTTTGGTTGGTCGATATTTTGCTCATGGCGTTACACCGGATCACAGGCTTAGTCATGTGTTGAATCATGATGTTCATGTGTATCAAGTAAGTTATTTTTATTAATAGTCAATCCAAAAAATACTTTATTGTATGTTTAAAAAAAAATAAGTACAAAAGAAAATGAATGCATCATAATAATTATAGTGAATATTTTCTAGGTCTAATTCTATCCAAAAAATACTTTATTCTATGCTAAATAAAAAAAAAAAAAGAAAATGAAAGCATCATAATAATTATAGTGAATATTTTCTAGGTCTAATTCTAACTGGCAATTCCTTACAGATGGTTAGCGTACCGCTTTCAGTCTTTAGAGGGGCATTCATATCAACCAACTCAACATCATATTTTCCAAATACAAAAACCATTAATGAAAGTAATTCTACCATCGCTAATTTTCTTCCAGGGCAAACACGTAGTCCACCTCCAAATGCTACTAATGAAAATTTATGCCTTGGATTACTATCATTCTTTTTATAAAATCGATCCGGATCAAAAATTTCAGGATTAGGCCAATGATCTTTATTCTTGTGAATACCATTAATATTCAAATGAAACGTCATTCCAGCTTCCCATTGATAGCCAGCTACCTCACAAGCATTTGTAGTATATCTTAGGGTTTCATTTGCAACTGGCATCATTCGACTAACTTCATTAATAATTGCATCACAATATTCTAATTTTAAAAGATCATCATGTTTCAAATTGAAAGGAGTATTTGGAGGGAATATTGAATCGATTTCTTCAATCATTTTTTGTTTAACATGAGGGGAATGACAAACGTAGTAAGTTACGTAACCTAATGAATTTGCCGTCTAAAAAATGGTTTGGACATTAACGTTAATAAATTTAATGAACAAATATAGAGGATAAAATATAATACACGTGACATCTACATTAAATTAATACTTACAGTGTCAACTCCGCCTAAGAAAGCGTCAAGCACGTTGCCTCTAATCTCAATGTCCGTCATTGGTCTACTGATATCATCTCTAGTAGTATTTATATTCTTCATATCTTTTTCTGTGTTAAGAGTAATTAAAGTTGTCAACATATCATGCTTTAATTCGGCGCCTATAGGCATTTCTTCAATCTCTTTTCTTCTTTTTTTAATAATAGTATCTAATGTTTCAAACACATAATCTCGGTTTTTAAGTAAAGCTTTAACTTTATCTTTAATCGTTGGTGAGTAATGACGTAAGAATGAGCCAAAGTACATAAAGTAAGTGAAACCGAAAAGATGATCGCTAAATGATTGAATAAATTTTTCCGAATCTTCAATTAATGGATTAGAACGAGTAACTTTCACAGGACTATGAAGATTATAATATGAAGCCATAGAATAAGATCTTTCACCAGTAATTAAAATTACAATCATATCACTTGTAAATCTACGAGCCCAGTTAGATAGATCTATTTCCATTTGCCAATCATTTTTATCATTTTGTAAGTTATTTTTATTGGATAATTTTAAATTTCCAAGAGATTGCCAATAATTTTCCAATTCTTTCAATAATACATTAGTCCATTTAACAGCTTCATTGTTAAAACTTGGTGTAAGAATAGCTTGATTAAAAAATTGACGATTAAATCTCCAACTTTTTATATCATGATTTATTATAATTCCTCTTCCAGCCATTCCAAGTTCTACAAAACCTTCAAAATGAGGTATTCTTACCATAAATGTAGTATCTTTAGATGATGGAGTTAAAATTTTTTCAAGATATTCAGGACGTGAAATTAAGACCCTTCGACATCCACCAAGATAAAATTCACATAAATCACCATATTTTTTATTTAGTGATGTAAATAATTTTTTAGTGTCGCCATCAAATAAATAACTACATTCTATAAAGGGAAGAGGTAATGGTCCAGGTAATTTATTAGGACGCGTAAAATATTTATAATAGAATTGAAAGACATATGTTAAAAAAGAAATTACGATTATAATAAGGCAATCAGTAAATTTAAGAGCAGAAATAATATTGTAGATAGCCTTTTTTTTTTTCTAAAGAATTGTTTCTAAAGTAATAAGAGTTGTTTCTAAAGTAATAAGAATTTGAATTTTTATTTTTGATATATTCACGGTACTTCAGCATGAATCTGTTTATATAGTTAAATTTAATCGTTATTACGCAATTACTGCACATTAAGTAATTCATATCTGATAAAATATCTTCTTATTCTCAGGATTTAAATTCCTAAAACAGATCCGCAAAAAAAATTATCTAAATCTGAAAGTTTATTGAATTCCTTTAATGTTAGAATCGTTTCGGGAACATTGAATTGTTACATCTTTTAATAATTATTAGTAATATCGTTAAATTATGTAACAATTTAATGTCCCTGCAAGGAAAAAACTTGATTACTGGAGTATTTAATTATTCTAATGTTAATGTTAACTTTGAAGGAATCTAATTGATTTTCAGAGTTAGGGTGCTTTCAAATATCCCTCTGTGATTGACCAATGATCGAAGTACTACAATTAATTTAAGTAATCCTTACTAAAAATTCATGTTGCTAAAATGCGGATATTAAATTTTAGCCAATCAGCACAACCCTATGATAAAAAAAGATGGTCATTTTTTTCATCACGATAATGAACACATTTGATCGGCTAAACTATTTTCCACTAATTAAAATTTTGACCTATGAGTTTAGGTGCTTGAGAGCACCCTTAGATAATTTTTTTGCGGATCTGGTTTAGGAGTTTTTAGTCCTGCAGTCTTGAGAATAAAGATATTTTTATCTGATATGAATTACTAAATCACTTAATGCGCAGTAACTGCATAGTAACTCGATTTAATAGCATATATAATTATGTAATTACTACGTTGTTGCTATGCAGTTGCAGCGTATTATTAAGATATTTAAGTGAAGGTCTATTACCAATAAAGTAAATAGGACCTTCCTTGGCGATTTTATAATTAAATTCAAACACGGAGTTAAATAAACAGAAACAATGAACTCTTACATTATCGTTAGTCAATGGATATGCATGTCAACATATCAACAGATTTGCGGAATTGAATCGAAATTATATACCTTGATTTAACAACTGCAGTATGTACAATAACAATCACATAGTTAAAATTTATAGGCCAATTCCGTAAATTCGTCAATATGATATAATAAGTTTGGGGGACCAATATGAGGATTGACCGAGTATAGTACAGTACGTATTGTGATCGAACCGAAATTGAGTGAGACATGCATATCGAACGACCAACGCATATAAACCAAATCGAGAAAAAACCAGGGTCGAAAAGCTTAGGTTTCAGAATGGCGAAATGTTGGAGAAATAGGTAAATTAGGTAGTGTCTTTGAATTGTATAAAAGTTGATGCAAAATAATTAATTAATACAGATCTTTCATAGTGCCAAGGATTCTAATAAAGAACCCGTCAGATAAAGATTATTAGTGTTAGTGTGTTAGTGCTAAACTGTTAAGTAGTGTAAGAGAAGTAAACTCACCAAATCTAACGCTTCAAGTGGAACCTCCAATAAATCGTTTCCTTCAGTATGTACGTACTGTACGTACAGTACGTACAGTACGTACGTACGTAAATAATCAATGCATTTAACCAATGAAGGGCTTATCTATTAAGAAATATATATTTGATGAAATTCTTTTTTCAAAATCCATTGAAATCTATTACAGTCTCAAAATAAATTTGTTGTTCTGGTAACCCGTTTAAGTATAGTTTCGATTCATAGTCAGTAAGTTGTTTATTATGAATAATTCCGCGTGGGAGTTTTTTTTTGGGACGGCTAAAAATTTTCCGAGAACCGAAATTTTCAATTGTTCCAGAATTTATGAAACAATTGCAATATTTTCTATACAAAAAAAAACACTACCTTATTTGCATTAGGGTGATTCAGAATTAATGTTCAGGTTTCTGATTTCTAATTAAATAAGTGACGTATTTGGTTTGAAATAAGTGATTTATAAATTCTATTTTTATTTTTTTTTACGATGATAATATTTCATCAGAAAAATACATCTATTTCGTTTTCTGGAATCTTAAAACAGAAATTGGATTTTTTAAACATTTATCTTAAAAATAAGTATAAGAACTCAATTCCTTCAAGAAACATTATGTAGTTCTTGGACCTGTTATTCATCTTCTCATTAAATTTAATAGATTCTATAATTAAAATTAACATCTAATGTATAATGGATCCAAACTTTATTTTCAATATAATTCCACAAATTATAATTTTTTTTTATAGGCACTAGTAATAAATAAAACTTCTAAATTTTTTTTGATTAAAAATATGTATCAGTGCTCTAATCATCCAAAAACCATATACACATATTTAGATAATTTACTGAGTGACAAATTACTCAAGGCTGTGTCTTCTTATTTGGACATTGTATATATCGTGGTTTAAAAAAGAGTGCGAAAAACATTGGCCTGCACTAGTTATTTTATGGCTGTATGCCAGCTACTTAAGAAGCTGGAGATTTATTTATTAGGTAAGCAGTATAAGAGTATGGAGGTAATACAGTATATACATTTATAGGTGCTGAAACAGTGATTTCCCGAAAGAGTAGGGCTGAGAGTCACTGTAACAGACCAGGTAGAAAATAGTTGAGCAATGTCAACGTGATTATCAGCCGGTGGTTTCCCGCCTGCTGAAGCAGGCCGGCTGTAAAATGGCAGAATCAGGTGACTGTCCTCACATTATCAGAAGTGGGCTGGGTGGGGCAAAAATTATCTCGATGGAATTTTCTGGGTAAGAGTTATCATTATCCGATGTTTTGTGTATTTATATAAAAAGGGTGGTGGCTTGTTGTACGTATGATTTATGCGCAGTCCTGTGGCTGCCGATCGTTATCGATGCTGCGCCTGTTTGATTTTGTCGTACGCGTGGTTTTGTGGTCGTCTATCATCAGTGATGCTGGGCATGCATGTCGTTGGTTTGTTTTTCATGCTTGGATGTTTGAAATGGTGTGCTGATTGGTGTGTAACCGTGTCCGGCCTTATTTTTTCGAACAGTTAACTCTGGTCAACTAGCAGGATCCAATCAAATTGCGTGTTTCGTCAGCGAGTTAACCCAAATGTTGAACGCAGAAATAGGCGAAAAATTTTATTTTGCAGATAAAATTAATCACGCGTAGGATCGATTTTCAGAGCACGTGATTATGTTGTCAATTAGCCAATTAAAAATCAGAATTAGGTGTAACATAAAAATTCTAACCTTTAACATAAATTAATTTTTATTAATATCTGGAAATCACGTGTTCGGAAAAATCCTAAGCCCTGCAATTTTATTTCTACAGGAGTAGCCATAAAAATTACATGTATTCAACACAACCCTTAAGTTAACGTTAACTTGCTGTGAATTAAAATAATTTACAACGCATAACAGTAATTACACAACAATCTTTTAAACTAGGGAATTCCGAAAAATTATTTTTTAACATGTACGCATAATTTATTAATAATCAATTTATTAAAAATCGTTTGGACAATTTTATCGGGTAAATTCAAAAATATGGTTTATAAGGTAAATAATTTTCTTTCTTTCTGTAAATATAATCTTTTTAAACAATAGCAAAAACAAAATAAGTAAAAACTCGAGCCTATGCCAGTTTTTTACTGGTAAGCCCCGAGCAAGAAGCCGGCGCGCGGCGGGGGGCCCACTGCCGGACCGGAGTAGTTAGATAATCGAGTTTACTCTGTAAAAGTTAGAAAGGTTAATATGAGATTATTGATTGTTAAACAGCGGCATTGTCATGCCGTATTTCAAACTATTATTTATCACTTTTTATTATTAAGTTCAATTTAGCGCTTATCTTAGTAAATAAATTGATTTATTATACATCAGATAATAATATAAGAGATAGTTTATGAAACTAGTAAAATGATAATTTAAAAATCCGAATTTATAATTTCCAATCTCATAATATATATATATTTAAAAAAAGTAATCGCACTACGACATGACAATGCTCCAAATATAAACTGTGTACATTAAACTAACCTCGATTCAATTGGATTACTCAAAATTAATTGAGTAATGCCCCCCAAGAGAGTATGTTTCGTTAAAAGGTTGCATTATCATCTTGATAATGCCCCCCAGGAGAGTATGTTTCGTTAAAAGGTTGCATGTTATCATCCTGATAATAAAATAAAAAGCGGAATTAAAATCATAAAAGCATTAAATTCATAAAGGCTTGAAGATACAATTGTACGTACTGTTGTTTCGTTAAGGTGCGAATATGCGTTCGCAGTATCCACGTTAGAGATGGCGTTCATAGTATCAGAATATTCGTCAAATTCATTTTCAGGGGTCACCAAACCAGTGACCTCCAGTGCTTCCCATGCGGGAAGCACTCCCGGAGGACCGCTACAAGGCACGTCCTGGAAGTCACATAGCGATGGTGCACCGACAAATGGACCCGGTGATAGTGTGACTGTTTGGGCAAGGTCCCAAGTGTTTTGGGGCAAGTTGTCCTGAAACAAGCTGTCCGGGTTAGGTGCAAGTGTATATTGTCCTGGGTTTGGTGCATTTGGCGCTGGTTGTCCTGGTGAATATTGTCCTGGGTTTGGTGCAGGTGTATATTGTCCTGGGAGAAAGATGTACCGAGTTACGGTAGCGAGGAGCAAGTAATGAGTTACGGTGTGAATGTCCTGGGTTATGGGAATTACTGCCAAAGTTTCAGTTGCTGGTGATGGTAGAAGTTCAAGGTCTTGCGACGTAGTCGATTGACTTGATGATTCCGAAGATATGTCGTCTGGTACCATAGTTTCCCAAAATATGATGTCAGTAATTCGGTAGAAAAAATTTTTTTTTAAAAAAAATATGTATGCATTACCAAATTGAAGAAACGCATCAACTTCTTCATTGTCAGTAAAAGATTCGGGGGGATCATTAGAATCAATAACTTCCTTCTTTTTTTGCGGACCCCTCCTGGTGGGCGGTTCAAAGATGCAGTCATCTGCACTAATATTCCGCTTTTTGCAATTTTCGCACGGTTTAGGACCCAGGTGGCCTGTACATTTTACTTTTTTCTTTTTACACGTTAAACAGGACCTCGTAACATTTTTTCTTGACGTTTTCCTTGCTTTACCCATTTTATTTTTTTTAAAAGAAAGTTTAGTGGCAAGCGCAAGGAAAAGTAGAGAAAACTCCACCCTTTATATATTATTAATCTCGTTAAATCAAAATGTTTTCCTAATTAGTGGATAATACAATATCTACAGGATCAGTTTTTCCGTTAAGAAGGTTTATATAAGGAATGTTGCATAAGAATTTAGCCAAATTTGAACAAGTTACGCAGGTTACGCAGTAGATTAGGTCAGACGACTAAAATATTCAAATATTGTTGATCAGGCGTACATGTAACACTAGTACGTAAAATTTATTCATTACTACTATTGAATATCGGGTGTAACCTTTTTTCTTTTTTTTTTATTGTTATACAAATTATGCATGCAGGCAGGCTGACGGCAAACATTTGAATTATTTGGTATTATTAAATCTAAATTTTTCACAAGAAACGTTTCACAATTTCTTGAAACAGAAATATTGATATCGTGTGATCTACTTGTGCGCATAAAAATAGTATAAAATTATTTTAAAATACATTATTGATATACTTAAACTCTCAAACCTGTTGGAAATGAATTCAATGAATAATCATGTTGACTCTGACCAAGAAAGAGAGTCAGAAAAACGAATTCTTGACGAGTTTAAAAATCTTAGTAATGAAGAAGCTCACGAGCATGTACAACAACGTTTATTGGTTTTAAAACGTGGTGTAAATACTCCGAAAGCACCAGCAGATTTTTTAGGATCTGATAGTCGTGAATCTTTGATTCCTTTAATGCAAAATGCATTACGTGGAATTCTTGAATCAATGAATGATAGTCGTAAAGAATGTTATATTTTTGATATCATGCCTGGTAACGAGACTCAAGTGGACTGGTTTCTTGCACAAGAATTAGAAAAATATATTGGGAAACGAGATCATTATTTGTATGTGATAGAACACAATAAAAAATTTTTAGATTCATATAAACAGAGAGTGAAACAATACCAACATCTAAAACTGGGAAAACCTTATGATAAAAAGGTTAAAGATTATTATCAGAGACTTCCAGATGCAAAACTTATGGATTTTATTATTTGTATGGATATATGCTTTTTGTGAGTACTTGTTGAGAACTATTTTCATCGAAAATTATTATTTATTTACAATAATTAATTCAAATTTATTATTTTAACATAAACAAAAAATTATCATTTTAATAACAATTATTTAATAATAGAACTGATTATTATGAAAAAATTGGTCATCCTGAGAGTGATATTATTGAATTCGTCAAGTTCCTTTATGGTCATTTGAGACCTGGTGGCGCCATATTCCTCACCTATTTGGACCTCGACAGTTCATTCTCCCAGGTCAATGCTAATTACTTTAAAGAAAAAGAGAAAGATAATGATGGAACAACTCAAAGAATTATACAAATTACTAAAGCACGAGAAGAATTATTATATAATGGAAAGATCGTTGACCATTTAAATAAATTAGATGAATCGAAGAAAACATGCCCGAAAGTTGAGTCTCACAAACTTTCTACTTTTTATTATGCCAAAAGTTTGGCTGATGTGGCTGTAATGAGTTTGGATGGAGGATTTTTAAAATATAATAAGAGTAAGTTTGATTATAAGCACTTAGAATTTGTGGTAAACAAGGTCAAGGAAGTAGCTTCTACAGATGTTAACAGGGGTGACAAAAGAGAATTTGGATTGTGTAAAGCCGAACGTGGTAGAGATCCTTTATGGAGGGTTGAGAGTTTACAATATGCCTGCATTATTCGCAAGGAAGTTGTTAATTAGTAATTATAATGTCATTTTTTTTATGTATAAATAGACTCGCATATAAATAAAATGCCATTGAATTATATTATGACCGACATGTTTGCTGGTTATTTACTTTACTTTTCTATCTAATTCTTCATCTTTCTACATCTAATTCTTCATTTAATATCGTATCTCTAATTCTACATCTAATTTTCATCTAATTCCGAATTAATCACAAAGATTAGTGAAAGATGGCGATGGTATTACATATTTATTATATTGTTACATCCTCGTTGATCTTTTTATCCGCATGACACATCTCATTCATGTGTTTATATTTTGTGTTCCCTTATTAGTAAATAATTTAAGGAACAGGTATTTTCCACACTCTTCGATCACCGCATGTTACGTAAAGTTATAGTAAAAATGAGGGTCATATTGCATTACTCAATTTTTGAGCCGGAGTATTCGGACCACACATCGTCCATAATTTCATAATATATACGTAATAATTTATAATTTGCGGGAGTGTAGAAATACTTGTTTCCTAATTTTATTTTGAAAACCAATTACTAATTATTTTTCACGTACTATACAAAATTATAAGTTTACTTTAAAACGTTCGGATATATGTAAATCGGTTCGTCTTGAACGGTGCGCATATACTGAATGGGCCTCATTCTAAATCTTAGGCACCTATGTATGTAGGCAAGTTGACTATATACTTGGATATGGCCTATATAGCATAGCTATAGACGCATAGAAATGTTAGAAAAATTTCTATGTATGATATTTCCATTTATGAACTAAAAAATATACATATTCGGCTACTTACCAAACCTGCTTTTTCGTTACTCGATTTTAGTTATAGTTTTACACATTTACCTATCCCACTTTGTTTGATATAAACATTAAGTAAACATTAATTCATATGAACGTTTCTTTTGAGTCACAAACACGATATCTAGTCATATTTGGTAGTTCATTTTTTGAGTTACAAACTTTGTAACAGCTGAATCCTTACAGAATTTGGCGCAGTTCTACTTGTTCAACAGAAAAGCGAATTACAGTACAACAGTGTCGGTGAATATAGAGCATTTTTTTTTGTCTTTTTTTAAAGTACTATTTATACGTCATTACAGAATCTTTAACAGTAATCTCGGCATAATTTATCACTTAGAGCAGCAACCCTGATTTGTAGTTACACAACATCGATATGTGTGTTCCTTGGTGGATTATTCTACTGCTTTATGCCATCGGTTTCTAACAAATCATGAATTTCATTAACGTATTCTCACTTGCAATACCGATACCGATACTATTTTATTTTCACGATTATTTTGGAAAAGATTGGAATTATATTGTGCAAAAGCCACAGTCTAGAACTTCAACACGATGGTAAACTCATTTATTGCACGGGTCTTATGTAACAACACGTGCTTTTTACATTTACTTATTGGCACGGGATTGTACTCAGACACCGTGCAATAAAATAGTTATTATATGGGTTATAAAATAACTAAATTTGCACGGCATGGCCTTCGGCCATGTAAACCCGTGCAAATTTAGTTATTTTTTACAACCCATACAATAACTATAACAGATCATTATTGGGTGAGTTTTTCCGTATGTGTTTCATCAATCTCGCAAGATCAAAAATCTTTTATCCATGTTTATCACCGTTCAGATGCCATCAGCTTTGTAAGAAGTGATGCAATTTTTTGAATGAGGACAACTCTTTTAAGAATTAGAGAAGTGAGTTTGTCGCTCGAAAACCCTGATTTACATCCGAGTATAGTGAGCTAGGTTTGCGCAATTACTAACTGCTAAGTTATATACAATAATACTAGACCTCTATCTATAAATCATTTAAAGTAACCTTTGGATTGTACCCCTTTCTTTGATGGTATCTCTCAGGTACAAATCAAGTTAATTAGGAATATTTTTTATTTAAACTCCGTTTACCGAATGCTGCGCTCTACAGTACGTTATTATTTTGACACCAATTTTCATAACGATAAGCTTGTTTTCATTTTATTATCGTGACCAGATTTAGCAGGTAATGAATGCCAACTCAATTGTTGATAACGGAGTTTCCATTCCTCAGGAAAATTTTTGATGACAAATGAATGCCAACTCAATTGTTGATACCGGAATTTCCATTCCTTTCTATAAGATATTATGATTTATTTTATTTATTTTTATTTTTATCGACATTCTATTAATAAGAAATATCCTTTTTTTATCCTAGTATGAAATTAATATGTATCACTGTTTCAGATTGTCGGAAATTCCTCAACACTAATAGCAGATCAAGAGCTAAGATAACGATAAACTAATGATACTCAGTTAAAAATTAAACATAATACCATATCTTTATTGTGTTACAATATAATATTGAGTTCATAATTAAACATCGTATAAATGTTGTAAGATTTGGAAATCTGTAGATTCGAAATCCAGTATCAAATTGATATTAGGTCTTTAAAAAACAATATAGTAGTTCCTACTCATTTTGCTATGGCAATAAATTGCAATTTTTATAAAGTTATTGCACTATAATATACCGATTTGATTAATTAATTAAAGTAAATACTATTTTAGAGGTCGGCTAAAGCGAAGTGAATTTTCTAATTTAACGTTTATTTAATTAAACAATAGGGTTAGAGCTATTTGAAGTTATATTTAAGTGTGTTTATAAGTAAAATTGCTTCCCCAACATTTTTTATTAATGTACCAAAGTAGGTTTAGACTACCGTTTCTTTTTTCGCATTTTCTCTTTTTTTCGCTTGTTTTGTTTCCTCGGTTAGTCAAAAATTTACAATTTGATTGGTCGATCGCCTGTCGATCATCAAAAATCCTAGCCTACCCTCTAAAATAGGAGAACCGCTAGATTTTCCATTGTATGTGACCAATCAAAGTCGCGAATTTTTTGTTTACACGGATCAGCCCGCGAAGCCCGACGAAGAAAAAAAAAGTAAAAAAAAAATGCGAAAGATACAAGAAACGAATGTCCAAACCTATCTTTATTCATTAAAAAAAAATGTCGGGAACGATTTTACCTATAAAATCTTCTAACCTTAGCCCATACGGACCCTAACAGTACCCTAACCTGACCCTAACCTTAACCTTAACCTTAACGTTAATAATTTTTTAATTAAATTTCGCGATGGCACCTGGCTTTTTGTCCCTCATCGAGGGGTGATACAAGGCAATATTCAAGACAAACAAACGCAAACCACAAAGACAAACGGAAACA
>CAJVPY010002062.1:0-17243 GCA_910591965.1 Dentiscutata erythropus | reverse complement strand
CGACAAACGTTAGTTGTAGCTTTTTGACGTATCGATCACGTCTTGAGTTACGACCATGGATGCTACAAAAAAGTTACATCATCGATCAAATTTCTGCACCAATAGTATCAATACATACAAATTATTTTCAAATCTCAGATTTAACTATTAAGTAAAGATCGGTGAAATTGAAATTTGCATAACAAGTTTGCAAGTTATACTTACTTGCTATTATGTACAAGTACTACAATTAATGTAACTAGATAGCTACACAACACTATCGCACGAAACCAGGAATGGAAGTATGAATAGTAATTAAATTTGAATAAATAATAAAATAATAAAGAAGCAGATAGTTTATTATTAATTCAATTAGCCATATGAGAAAAAGGTAATTTATTTAATCTTTGTCATATTTTAGTAATGATATTTATATAAATAGTAAAAAGTTTTATTGATTTTATAATATCAACAGAGATTAGATTTTTGATTTATTTTGCTATATATTGATGTGTGATACAATACAGTAAAACCTCTCTAAGTGCATGCACTTGAGACCAGAATTTAATAATGTTCACTTAGAGAACAATAAGGAAATGAGTATTTATTGAGGTCATATATATATTTGGGCCAGAATTTGTGTATGCACTTAGAGAGGTTTTACTGTAATATGATAAAACTTCCAAAAGTGCATAGCATATAAGTACACACCCTCTCTAAATACATGCTCAAGTTCTGACTCAAATATATACATGAATCCTATAAATGCACTTTCCCTTATTGATCTCTAAGGTATATTGTCCCAAGTGTATGTAGTTATAGAGGTTCAATGTATTATTTAATAATTTGTTAAACTATATAGAATTGAAGATTTTTATATAACAGGAATTGATAAAGTTAATCACATTGCATTTAATTTTAATTTTTATTATATAGAATTGTTTATTTGTTTCATATAAAAAAGAAATTATTAAACTATAAATCATTTCTAGAACATATTATTAACATATTATAATAAGATAGCTGCACAGCATGTGATGACATGCAGGATTAGTATGATTATATATGCAAGTAAAATTCAAAATACTATATGCCACTACTTACAGTACCTGAGTCTTATTCAAGAAACTGATTAGTAGTAATAGTAAGTGATACTCAGGTTTTAGTCATAGGTATTATTTTGGGTAAATCCTGTAAGCAGTGGCATACAGTATATAAGATAGTTGTGCAATGTTGTTGCATTATAACTATGAATAAAAATATCAATAGAATATGTTTAGATCTAAATAATTTAATCACTATCTGGTCTTTGCTTTAAAAATAACTTTATAAGACTATGAACAAAAATTAATATTTCTAGCTATTCAGTAATCTAATTAAAATAATCTTTTTTTTTTACTTTGTAAAGCTTAGTGAGTTTTACAAAATAAAAAAATTTATTTAAATTGGATTATTAGATAGCTAGAAATTTTAATTTTTATTCATAAAATCTATATAGTCATAAGATCATTATTAAGGCTAAGTCTCATATATACAATTGATTTAGTTGTATTTAAATTATTGAGATTTCTAATATCAAAACTTATTCGATATCTTACTAGTACACAATTCTTTGATATGTTACTGTAAATATTGTAAAAACTTACTTGCTATTCCATCATATATAATAGTTAAAATTATTATAATTTCTACCATGAGTTACTATAAAGTATTCAGTTATATAAAATTTACTAATATAGTATATAATTATTAATATTATAGTTGAATTAGTTTGTATTGAAATTATCATTGGTAAATATTTGTTAAAAACTTACTTGTATTGCACTGATACTATTACTTAGTCAAAGTTGAGTAATTTCTACTATGGGCTATATAAAAAATTCTGCTGCAAAATTTATGGTATATATAGTAGTTAAAGTTGGATTAGCAATTAATTAAATGTAAGTTAGCTGCATAAAAAATATAGTGTATATCAAAGCTTATTACAAATATGAATTTAAAAATTTTAATGTGCACTTTCTGCTCAGAATCTTAAAACCCACAAGTGGTTTGCATACATATTGTTAATTATTAAGGCACAGGAAATTTTTTGATATGCATTTTGTCTCTACTGCACATTAATTTTTAACACTACTAGAAACCCTATTTCAAATCGATTCAAATCAATCAAATCAAATCAAATATTTGATAATCAAATTCAAATCAAATATTTTCTTATTTGAATTTGATCAAATCAAATTTAATTATAATTTAAATTTGATTTGAGATCAAATATTTGATCAAATCAAATCCAAATCAAATCAAATTGCAAAACTCTACTGTTTACTTTATACATTATTAAGATATTAGCATGCTAGTTATACTTAACTACTAGTACAAGTTAAAAATATTTAAAATTAAATTTGTATAATATTAAAAAAATATATTTAATAGAAAATATAGTTTGATAAATTATGTCTTTAAACTTTTATTAGTATTTTTAGTAGATAATAGATAGATATTTAAAATATGATATAATTATATAATTAAATTTTAAGATCTAATTAGTTAATAAATAATTATTTGTTTTTTATTGTTTTTTTTATTGAAATTTTAAATAGTATAAAATATTTAAAACATGTTTTAAAATATGATATTTTAAAATATTTACTATTTCTAGTTATTTGCTAATTTATATTCTAATAATGAATATCTATATTTTTATAAATAATTAGTTAAAATTAAATACTGTTTATCCCATCTTATAAATAAAAAGAACAATACCTTTTCTAAAATTATGAATTTTGAATTTGTTTACATCATAGCTGGCTACTAGCTGCTGGCTAATAGTCAGCTATAATATTAACAAATCTTAAAATTTAGAGTTTCAAAAAAGATGTTGTTTTTTCTACTTATAAGATAAGTTGAATAGAATTTAATTCTAAACTACTTTAATTAAAAACTAAAAACAAATATTATTCCAGTATTTAGCAAATTAGCTATAAATAATCATAGCTATTTATAGTCAAATCTATCTCTATACATGCATATGTTATATTATGCATACATGCTCACTTATATAAAATAAATTTAAATATTACAACCTCTGCACTATACTTGCATTAGCATGCCAGCTTGTAAACTATCACCAATATCCTGTACTACCAACTAGTATTGGCAAATAATAATATTATTTTGTCATATGATATATTTATATAATATATAATTATATAAATCATATAAATCATATGCCATATGATATAAATTTTTTTTTTTTTTTTTTTAATGATCATGTCACAACTTTATTTTATATTAAAAGATTTATATTTATAGAAAATGTGATATCTATTTATAGTTATACTATTTTAAACTAAAGTGTAACTCACTCGGTTGCAAATTGGTACCTATATGCGACCTGCCAAAGTAGAATTAACCTCACTGCCTTTTCCTTATCTACCTCAGATAGAGAAATTGCAGTTCATTGATCTGGAATATAAATTATTATTAAATAACATATAATATAATATTATAATATACCAATTTATATAAATCATATGAGTCATATAACATCATTTGCCAACATTACTACTAACTCTATTTGGCTTTTTAAACTTAATTAGTAGTTCACAGTTAAAGGGTACAAATTTTATAGTAAAAATCGGCGGGCATGTGACTAATTACCTTATATAGTAAGTGGAATGCCATGTGCTTCCATTCTTATGAAAAAACCCTATAGTAAACAATTTTAAAATACTTATAACTCATGATTTATTAACCCGATTTTGATGATTTTACTACCATTAGAAGCAGAAAAATTAGCTTTACAACTTTTGTTAAAGCAGAAAAAAAAAATTACTTAATAAAAAAAAACTTTTATATGTAAGCAAAGTCACATTCCTGTACTATAGAAAAAATATATAGATTTCCAATTTTGTTTATTATAAAATGTCGATCATTTTGTACCCTTTAACTGCGATCTACCAATTAAAGTTTTTTTCTTTGAGTTAATTAGCCTATTTTTTGATATTCAATAACTTTTTGTTTTCATTTAATTTTTTATTGGGCTAATAAAATGATAATCAACAACTACATATTAACAAATAATAATAAACATAATAATAAACAAATCATATTAAAAAATATTACAATTTATAGAGGCACTGGTGTGCCTTCTTTTCTCTTATATTATGATAAAGCAAGCAATAATAATTTTTTTATATGCATAGTACATTCTACTCCTTTTATATTGAACCTCCAGTTTTGCTAAAAAAAAGTTTGTCATATAGAATTACTATGTTTTATTAATAGCCGTAGCTCTTGTTATACTGAACTAATATTAAAATTTAGAAAATTTGAGTTCACTATATTATAAAAAAGTCCATTATATTCAGAGTTGACTGTATTCTAATACAGTATATGAAATGCATATCAATTGCTTTTTTTTTTTTTAGTCAATTGGATTTATTAGTATAATATAAATCAAAAATGATACTTTTGAGTGGCTGGTAAATAAGTAGGTATTTTCTACTCTAGCCATAAGTATACTTGTTGGCAAAACTAAAAATGTTTAAAATTCCACCCAAACCCAAATCCCAAGTGAACAAACCTAAATCCCAAACTGGAAAAATCCCAATTAATTTGTATAATCCCAAACTCTGGTTAAATTCCAAACTTTGGCAAAATCTCAAACTTTGACAAAATCCCAAATCCCAAACTTTAATATAGTTCTGTAATTAAATATATTCTATTTTATATAAACAAAATTTTCAATTTTTATATATTTTCTTTCCAAGTAAAGCTTGAACTAGTGCTTGTCAAAATCTAACAAAAAGTTTAATATCTGATTTAATTACAAGTATTTGATTGTGCCAAGCACTAGCTTGAACCAAATTCTGTTTTTGAGCCTTTAATAATTCATATATATTTCTTGAAAATTTTTTACATTTTAACAAATGATCTTTTAATTGGTCAATTAAATCAATACAGTATTCTTCACAATAAATACAATTTTGTTTAATTCAGCAACTTTTGTAAAGTATAAACAGATTTTTTTTAATGGATTTTCTATAAATATGAGACATTGTTTTGAAGAATTTTTTTATTCTTTTTTTTTGAATTTTAGTAATCAAAATATTATACATTTAAACTATACAATCGAACCATTATTACATTTTCATATTTTAAAACATTTACCATCCTTATTCAAATCTAAAATTTAGACTCAATTTAGAAATTTTTTTAAATATATAGAACTAGAATATACAAAAATATGCATTTAATTATTTGATCCATTTTTTAAAAAAATAATGCAATTCTCATCTACAAAAACCAATATAAAGAGGTATAGAGAAACTAATCATCATTGGTATGTCTATTAGAGCAGACCTGTGACTGGCTCAGCCACATGAATACGTGACTCATTTATACCAATCTAAGTGGTAAATGTGGGTTCATATTATTTCACCAACAATCACTTCATAGAAACAAAAGAAAATGTTAATGTTGCATTATGCAGCATCAATGTTTCCTCCTGTTCTTAGACATCACATTTCACCAACAATTATTCATAGACAAGTTCATTTTACTAACAGTCTATTTCACTGAAGCTCATTTCACTGATAAGTTTTTTTTTATAAATTACACTAACTTTAATAACTCTAATTCTAACCTAACCTAATGATATTGACAAGAATTACTTTGTATGTAAAATGAGCTTTGGTGAAATAAACTTGTAGGTAAGTAATTGTCAGCGAAATGTGTTTATTGTTGGCGAGTTTATCGGATTCTCTTGATAATGATGTTAAATTATTAAAAAAATAACAGCAATAAAAAAAAATAAAAATAAAATACTAACACTAGACTTTTTAGCTTGAATAAATTAGGATAGAATTTAAATTTGGGATTTGGGATGGGATTTGGGATTTGGAATGAGGTTTGGATTTGGGATGAGGTTTGGGATTTGGAATTGGGATTTGTCCGGTTTTGCTACATAGGATTTTTAAGCATAGGTGGACAATCCTATTTATCCGGGTTTGTCCATAGCCCAATACCAAATCCCATAGGTTTTGCCAACAAGTATAGCCATGAGCCCAATCTTTAATTAACCACATTTGGACTAAAAAACAAAATTAAGATGATCAAATCCCACTTTCATCTTACCTATCGCACTTCAGAAATTTAAAAATCTACTCAATACCAACCCAACTATTTCATTCAAAAAATTTATCAAAAAATTTACTATTAAAGTCCCATTTCGTTAAGTTAAAGGAAGCTTCATTAATAATACAAAAAAAACACTAGAAACCTTTATTATTATTAGCAAACAAAAAAAGTTATCTTCATTACACCTGATCTCTGAATTTAATTGGCTATTAAACGAATTAGAATGGTAACACGAAAATTAAAAAGCACCCAGTGCATCGGCAGGCGCATGACTTGTCACCTTATCTAAATTAGCCAAATAATGAAAATCTACATTGTTATAAACGGCTAGTCGATTTTTAGCGTTAGCCAATTTTCTTGTCTGCAATATACGCATTTTTAGAAGTGAATCGATTCCAACATTCCTTTTATCGACCGGCTCGGTCCACAAAGGTGCAGGCTGAAGGTCGACCTGCCTATCATATCGGCAGTTGGTCCGGATTATCGTTGCAAACTTAATTAAATTTAAATGCTAAAAATAATTATTTCACAAAAAGATTATTTTTTACAAAAATTATGTATGACCATCGTTATCTATGGTAAATATCAAATTTACTTTATTATATTGAAATATCTTTCGAACTTGTTCTTATTAATATGATCGATGAATTAACTTCTACAAATTTTTAAACTGTCAAACAAACAACCTCAAAGTGATATGTGTTTAGGAAAACAACTAAAACGAAAGAATGCAGGTCTCCTAAAAGAAATTTTGGGATTAATATTCAATAAATAATGTCACTAATGACCGCAGTACAATTGCCATTATTGTTCAAAGTATTGGAGCTGTAGAAATGGAAGCCCATCTTGTAAATAATTGATGTAATGCTTTTTATTACACGTATGTACATACGTAGTTTAAATAACTTGTACATATATTATCTGCCTTTAAATAATGTAAGTATTAATTATACAAAAGTATATAAAAATATAAAGTAAACTTTGGAGATAATTTTACTATGTGAATTTTGCCTTTTTTTGGAATCTGAACGTTAAAACCGGCCCAGTGGATTGTGAGATATGGGCATTTTTGTCTTCGCGACTATATGTTTACTATAAACGAAGACAAAAATGCCCATATCTCATTCTCTCCTCTATAACTTTTATTAGAAGTTGGAAAGAGGTTGCTTAGTAAAAAACGATTTATCCTTTGGGAGACTTCAGGTTCCAAAAAAAGTAAAAAAAACAATTGTAAATTTCCCCACGTTTTCACTGTAGTACCCAAATTAATTTAATTAAGTTTGCAACGCTAGTTCGGATTATCTCATCACTACAACGATAGATTTATTGGCAGTACCCAATAAAATTGCTTGATTATTAATATGTTTTCTGCAATATTACTGTATTATTAAAAGCGATCAGTTAATGAAAAAACGGCGTTAAATTTTTTGAAAATCTTTCAAACATTTATCTTGAACTCCTTGATGATGAAAATGACTTAACGTAATTGAGGGGTTTCAGAATTAACTATTTTTTCATAAATGGGAGTTAAAATTAAATAAGCATAGTCGGTGATGAAATTAGCTTTCTTTGATAAACATTCACCGATAAGCGATTATGTAGATAAGTACATACTTTAAAAAATTGAATTGTACGTCGCTTCTTTTGAAATAAATACGGCACTTATTTTATCTGAAATCGGACGTTGAATCATTAATTCTGAAACCAATTATTAATACTGTAGAATTTCCAAGTACTAAAATACTCTGTGCGCATTCGGACATAGGTTTTTGTATTTTTCGTAATGAATTAGTAAATGTTAGTAGAGGGAAAAACAATAAACCGAAATATATTACTGCTGACGCTGAAATAGGGGTGTGAATCGATTCTATTTTAGATCATGACTAAATCGATTCCTAATTTACAGCCATTTTCAAAAATGTGTGAACAACGATTTCCATATACGTACCTATGGGGAAATTGAAGAATTTGGAAATTAGATTAGTAAAAATTAAACTCGGGTCTTGAAAACACCGGAATTGGGAAATATTGTGAATTTCCCATGACATGGTGAATGCTGTAAGAAGCTTAAAATTGGATTTACATAATTTACATCTGGGGGAATGCCTAAAGCGGGAATCATAGTAATTTATATGCGTCACGTGATTTTTAATTTGCAAATTAGTAATCAATTTAAAAACTACTCGGCCTAATCTCTAATTGAATTAACTTTACGGTTAGGTCATTTTAACTTTATATACTTAAGGGGAAAATGGAAAAATTTTGAAATTTAGACTAGTAAAAATTAAACTCTTATTGATGCAGAGTCATGAGAATTCAGGAAATCTGGGAAATGCCGTAAATTCCCCTTACACCTTTTTGAAAATAGCTATAACAAAAAGTTTGGGAGACTTTTTTTTTAGTTTTCTTTTTTAAAGGTTAGGTTAAAAGTTAGAATTGTTAATCAAAATAGTTTGTGAGTTCATATTTACAATTATTGTGCAGCCATGTTATTGACGACTGCACTGAAAATTTTCATATTTGTACAGTTTACGTAATCACTTATTTATCATCCTTTTTTTATAGCTTAAAATTTTGTCCCTACAAAAAAAAAAAAAAGGACACAAATTAAAGAAAAGTTTAAATTTGATGACGTAAATTATACGAAAGTGAAAAAATAGTATAGTCGTCAATAACTGCTTCACAATAATACCGTTATTGGATAGGGTTAAAAATATGCACATGGGTATCAAACGGCGACAGGCGATTGGCTTAGGTCATGCCGCTTCGCGCGCCAATCACCTGTCGCCGTTTAATACCCACGTACATATTTTTTAAACCCTATCCAATAACTATAAAATATAGATCAAAATATCTATATCTGCCGCGACATAACATATTCCTATTTATAATAACATTACATGGTGTCTAAAATATTAATACAGTAAATTTAATTGAAGGTATATCTATGGCAGTGTAGCTTCGATAAAAAATTTTGATACTTCATTTATTTTCATCTTATGCTTATTATTTACAAGCCTTTTTCTGAAAAAATAAAGCATCTCGACTTCGTTTACGTTTTGTATATTAAAAAAGTTTTCAAAATTAACATCAAGAATTGCAGAATTAGTGCAATATATTGCGGTAAAACACACGGTTACAGTGTAAAAAATTCAAATTTTAATTGTGTATTTTGCGCACTGAATTTTGAAATTAATGTGCGCTTATTAGTTCTTGGAAATTTAATTTGATCTTATTTCTGACGTATTATAATTTTAATTTAGCCTTGAATTCATGTCAACTTGTAATTCATACACATAAAAAGCACCGTAAACTGTCATATACAAGACCCGAGTCTAATTCATTTTACCGATTATAAAATCTATATTTAGACCCGTGGGTCTCTTGTATGGGTGTGGGTCTGATAATTGGGGATTTACTCTATTTTATTGGTTTTTTCCTATTTGTATACCCCGGTCGCTTACATTTTACCAATACTTTACCATGTTGTAGACCCGGGTATAGTACTGATATCTGGGGTTTTGTATACGACAGTTTACGGTATTCAATTATTTGATCTGATTATCTTATTCGAATTAGATTCAAGTTATTCAAGTTATAAAGATTAATTATTATTATCAATTGGTTGATCTTATTTGCACCGAAGAAAAAATATAGAAAGTAAATAATTATTTAATTAGTTAAAGACTATTTGAGAGAAAATTAAAACTTCAAAGTATCAATCTCTCTATCGAAAAATTACTGATTATAGCGCACATCACATGATATTTATTAGTAAAAATATTAAAATATAATGTGCGCATGCCGTACATTATTTTTAAAATCAACGTTTAAAATTTTTTTATGCCCACAAAAATAAGGTCTACGTGCGGAATGAACGTAGTGCCCGTCAATTTTTTTCACGGCTCTGTTAAGATTTTTGATTAAGAAGAGTTTAGTTCTATTCAAGAAAATGCTTTAATGTCATTTATTAAACGATATATGATTTACGAATAGAAAAGTAAAAATTTGGAATTATGTTATCGAATAGGGATACTCAAAATCCTGGTATATCATCTAATACTGAAAATTGGTCTTAAGAATTTGGTTTGCCTATGAAGGATACTTTATAGAGCTGTTTGCTTCTTATCCGTTTATTTTCAAACATCTGGTTATGACGTTATTGACAATTTATAACTATATGAACAAATCGTAGATAAAAGAAGCTAATATTTCCGAATAGGCCAGTATCATCAGCAATTCTTCCACATCACGTATCTTTAACATAAACACTCCCATACAGACGACAGAACCATTTTCAAAAGTTATTAACGAAAAACATGCTGTTGAATTGCAACATAAGTTGATAAAAGAATAATAAATATTCAGTAACAAATAATATATACAATTTTAAATTACTACTTCGTGAAACTTTCATTTGGAATTTATGACATTTTCAAACAAAAAATGATGTAGTTATGAAAGTTAAAAGCATCAATGAAATTCTTAGTGGATATAATCCTGTTGAATGAGTCTGTGGATACGGCGGAGTTATAAGATGCAACTATTGCTTTATTTTTTCGGTGATAATGGCACTATTCAAGAACTATTTATGTTGCGTACGGTGGTTCAAATTTTAGTACTGAAAATTTGATCTTGTCATGTTCGGAAATCAAACTTAATATTAGAAATTCATCTACACTAGTGATGTGCAAATTCTAATTTTTTCAAATTTCATGCGCGTGTTCATGTGATTTTTCGGAATTTCTTGAGTTTCGGAATATTTCGAAAATTAACAAAAATTCCGCTACCAGCATTATAATGCTTTGCCGGATAAGTATTTAAAAAATCATCACTAATCTACACACATGTTAAGGGTGATCATATTTTTCAGTAGAGTGTTTCAGATCTATAAAAAGTAATAAATTTTTATTTGCTGATCTTATATATCAAAAGTGCGAATAAATATATCTACTCAAGAATTTTGAATATATTGCCATATTAATGATCGACCAAATAGCCACAATTAATATGCTTGATAGTTAGGATTTGAACTATAGCAATTCGCACCATGTCTAAGTAAAGGATTTTAAGATTGTCATTTCAAGTATTAAAGAATTATGATTGAATATAAATTGATCGAATTTCATTATCTATTTTTTTCTGATAATTACTTACACCACTCTTAAGTTAAATATCGGTAGTACGTATGATTAGCCCCTTGAACGAGATGACAATTTTATATCGTGATGAACTATCAAGGTTGTTCCAATTTACGTAATCTCAATAATGGTTAGTATATATATATATATATATTAAAAAAAAAGTAGCAAGCAGATTTTTCATAATAAAATAGGCTAATAATATTAAAATTATCTGTATGATAAATTCAATGCGTCTAGCATCACATGATTTATTTGTATTATGCTATCCGTTGTTCAACAACGACCTAGTAATTTACAATATTGAAAGTTACACGTAAAGAAAAACAAATATAATACAGTTGATTTCACAGTGAGTTTTTGATGAAAATATATATAACTGATAGCCTCGTTATTGGGTTTAAATATTTTGTAGTTGACTAATTATTCTTTGAACTTGATTTTATAATGCTGTAATAGAGCCTTATATTGGCTTAAATTCATTTCAGAGCAGCAGTCACTTTATCGAACTTCCTCTGCTGGTGAACTTGAAACAACGTCTTGCTTGATCTCAATCGTAATGACCTCTTCAATCTCTATTTGAGATGTCAATAAATTATTGCTATTATAAGTATCTTTACTTGCGGTATTATACTTTGAAGAAGGGTACGAAGGGGACATGTCTAAGCTAGATTTATAATCATCGCGCCATTTTTCGTTTATAATGTATGCAGCCATGTTTGCTATACCGCCCATGTTTATTGTTATTACTGCTATGACGTTCGTCCATACTCTGTCATACTAAATAAATAAATAGATTGAAAAATTAGATTTAATTCCAGACAAGAATTTAAAGCGTATTATGCATACATTAAACACTAATCCGACAATATAAATCACCACGGGCGTCCACTGCATAAGATAAATTAAAATATAACCAATAATTTTTCTTGTAGCCATTATTTCCATCCAATTGACTTTATAAGCTGAGAGAGCATATTCTTTAATAAGTCTCTGCCGTTTGTTTATTTCTCGTAAAGTCATAAAGTAACAGAATACAGTAATCATAAATATCATGCAATTTAAAGTAATTATTAATAGCGATAATATTGGATTTAGTCCAGTAATACACCTATTAATTATAAAATTGAATTTCATCACGCATTATTAAATACTAAAGAAAATACTTTAGAAATAAAAACATACCAATATTTAGCAGGGCCAAGGGATGGAACTGCAAGTATAGTAAATCCAATATTAAATAATATCATGGAAAGAAACAGCCTATAATCGTACTTTCCCAAATTGACATTATATCTTTTACATATACGAAGGTAAGTCACAAGAGCCAATAATCCTACTACAGTTATGTTACATCCGAGAGCGAAGAACGTTGTTCCACCGATCACTCTGCAAATGGTTCCTTCTAATGGATGCTTATTTATTAACGTATACAACTACGCAGTAAAGAAATATATTAGTATATATATATATAGATTTGATGAATTATTTTAGGGAATAATTACAAGATTTGGTACGTTATTGCATACTAAAATCAAGTCTAGAGAAATTTAACAAAATATTAAAAGGATTGCAATTAGATAATCGAATACATATGATTTCGAAGAATGTAGAAAATTGATAACACACCAGAAATGGCAATGTATAAAGGAACCTTATAAGCCATTGTCAGATTTGTTTTTGTTACTAGCCATCGATTCAATGACCTCGCGATCACATAAATCGAGCAAATTACATCAAACGTTGCAAAAGTTAAACCGATCAGTAAAACGACATACAATCCTGGAATACTTTGATCATTAATCATAATTTATAAATTATCCGCGAAGTTGCCTTGTCTGAAAATTGTAATGGCAAATATTTTTTAAAATTGTTTAAAAAAATAAATTGATACTGCCAAAGTGAATTTATAAAAAAAAACGAGAAAAACATAATGATCCAAGATTGTTAAGGATGAACAAAGAATATTCTCAATATTTTAGGGTTAGATGCGCAAATAAAGGTTTATTAGTGGTTCAGACAAAATAAACTTATTTGATCTACTAGTGTTAGTATATCAATGATCATGACTTTAAATTTTTCTTATTATCAAAATCTGATTTGCACTTCGGGTAGCGTTTATCTTTTTTCTTTTTTATTAGTAATGTCCGCAAAAAAAATCCAAAATGAGAAATGAGAATAGTTTTTTTTTTATTTTTTACACAAAGGTATATCAGAAGTTAAACCTTAATTCTATAAAAGTATGCATAGATAAATTCAAGAAACCAAACTTACTAAATTTTTCCTGAATCTTCCACCTCCGTGTTTGTCTAATTCTTTAAGTTGCCACCTACCTTAATTGTACGTCTATCATAGTCATGTTAATCGTACCATTAGTAGGCGTTATTACATTTAAGGCAGGGTTCTGCAGACCCAACACATACTTATAAAAAAAAAAGGCATTTACTGTAAGACACAGGCATAACTTGACTTTAAATTTTAGGGCACAGGCATAATATAAATGAGTCTTACATAGGCGCTGGCACAAGTATTGGTATTAGTATTGGTGCCCGGCACGGTACTAGACATATTACATATTTATATAATCAGTTAATTAATAAAGTCAATTTTTATTAAAATAATACTTGTACATATATATGTATATATAGTACATATTGTAATATATTTAAGGCTCATATATAATTTAACAAGTTCGTAACGTTTACATTATTATATAGATATAAAACATTTGGTAAAAAAAAAAAAAAAGGTTCGAACTTTCATTAGTTGGCTTAGTTATCTGGTGTGTTAATAATTAGATAAAAGGTGATATATCCTAGTGAAGAAAAAAATAGAATAAGATTATGGTTTAAATAAAAAAGTGTAAAGTGTCGTGAATGCTCAGATCGATCTAAATTAGCCAATCTATAAATGTATTCTTATAATACACGTACTGGCACTGTTCGAATACAACAAAAAAAGGCGGTGGGCATTTGAGCACTAGCATTTTGCCTGGCATAGTACTAATGTACCCGGCATGTTTACTTGCAGAGCCCTAGTTTGAGGCTTCAGCGCATGCGCTAAGATTTTGGTACAGGACTTAAATTATTAGCACAAACGCTAGATTTATAACGCAAGCACCGAGATTATAGTTAAGCTTTCTGTAAAATCATGTGGCTGCTTCATCCTTGGTTGAGGATAGGGCTGTTAATCGGTCCGTCCGGTCCAAGTACTGTGATCTTTTAAAAGACCGGATTGGGTCACAGTCCAGGATAGAATAGGACCGAATAGAATTAGATCGGATGGATCGATATTCAAGATATTCTCAGGCATCCACTTATTTGTGCCGGTAATACAAACCTCTAAAAAGGAAATTGCCAATCAGAGAGCACAAATTTCGGGTATTCCGGATCAGCCCGGCAAAAACTGGTGTTTAAATTGACCTTTGTGGCCTAATAAAAAATAACAGGAGTGAAATTTTACATATACGAAACTCTAACTTACCGCTAAAGCTCACAACCCTTACGCCCTAATCCTAAACTTCTATTTTTACGTACGTACTTAGTTTATTTTTGGGTTGTGTTACCGAAAAGCCCTCAGTCTCATGATTTTAAACCAATAACAACACAGGATCAGTCATAATTTTGAAACCAAAATAGACTTCCAAGTTTTTTTTCAAAAAATTGTCCATAACTCAAAACTTCGGCTATAAAACTGCTTGCGTCTTAACAAAAAAATTCCTTGTGAGATTTGGTATCCTTTCTAAAGTCGTCCTAATGCACATCCTTAGTTACTATTAGGGCTGATGGTCCTTTCGATCCGTCCTAAAGAGGACTGGCCCGATCCTTGAATGGACCGAAGGACCGTCGATCCGGACCGGATCGATTAACAGCCCTAGTTGAGGATAACATACAGTACGCTTTCTAATTCCTAAAAAATTAAATGCCTAATAAATGTCGCGGATGATGGTGATCGTGAAATCTGGGGGCCTTGATTTAAAAACATAAACCCTATTAAAACCCACCTATACTCTTTTATTACAAACTCTAACCCTACATTCTAGCCAAATCTAAAAAAAATCTAAAAATATATACCTTAAAATTTTTTAAAAATCATATATTAAATAGGTTTTACAAATATTAAGCATCGATTATATACCTGATTGGTGGTGATCCTAGGTGAGTTTGTTGGCGGAATAGGATTAGAGCAGTGTTTAAAATTCAGATTGAAGCCTACATACACAAATGCATCTGTGTCATAGGTTTTATTGCATAAACTTACTCAAGTTGCACACAGGAGCATATAAATTTTATTTTTGTATGCGTATATTTATTATTTCTGAATGAAGTATTTTGCAAATCAGTATAGTATAGGTGGGTAGCTTAGTATACTATAGGCCGATTTTTAAATCTATACTATACGGACCAGATATTATATATATGAGCATTAATTTTTATAATTTTGCAGATTCGTATAGTATAGTTTTAAAAATTGTTCTGTACTATACTGATCTGCTCACCTATACTGTATCATTTCTCTCTGAATAATGCCAACGCTATAAAATTACTATGCCAAATATATTAATATTTTTGGTTAATTTTTTGGAATATTTCAGATATTTCATATGGGCTAATATGATGCATTTGAAATGTGATAACATAAAAACAATAATCACATTTATTTTTAGCTTTTATTTTTCACACTATGTTAACTTCTGTAACTTCAATATTTCATTGCAGATTTTGTCTAAAAATTTATATTTATAAGAGCTCTTTAAGAGCTCATAAAATTAAAAGTACAAAAACAACAAGTCTCTTTATAGTCAATACCCACTTTATACTCCTCTTTATTCTAATTGCCAGCAATTTTGTTCAACTTTCATAAATCTTGTTTAGAAATGTTTAACCTCTCATCGTTCTATCCAAGATCTAAAACTAATAGAATTTCCTTGTTTTGAAAATATTTTTACATTTTATTTTTAGAATTAAAAAATTTTCAGTATACAAACTATCAAAGAAAGTATAATTGTATATTCAGAGAATTGCAAGGCTATCAATAGGTTGTGAAGCTATTTAATTTTAAAGAATGAGGAAAAATAACTGATAAAATTGAAACAAAAACTTATATAGTTTTCAATCAAGTAAATTTATATAATAATACAACAAAAGAAAAAGAAGCTAAATTTTGTTGAGAGAAAAAAGAAAGTTTTTAATATGGGGACCCCCACAGCAAAACAGACCAGTGGGCAAAAAATTTTGTTTTTGTAATTTTATAAAAATTGCATTTCTAATACTTCAATTCTTCGAGAAATTGAGTTTTTTTAAAAAAAAATTTTTTTTGCCCACTGGTTTGTTTTGCGGTGGGGTTCCCATATAGAGTTATAACTTTTATTTTTGAAATTAATACTGAAACTATTGAAATTGTTGATGAATGATTATATACAGTATTTGGTATGCAATTATAAAATTATTTAAATATTTCTTTATATAAAAATATTAATAAAATATTTTAAACTTTATAGTTAAACCTTATTATAATTCATAGCAAATATAAAAAATAGTTATTTATAGTTTTATATTATGTAAATATTTGTTAGTTGTGATAATAAAATAGTATACTATTATTACAAGGTTCACTAGTATTATATGTCACAGATTATTATATAATCCACATAATCTATAATCAACCTGTAACTATTGTGAAAGGGTGAATTGTGGCTTGAAATAATTTTTTGCTGCAGTAGATAGATGTGGGTTAGAAAAAATCTAACAGATCTAACAGATCTATTAGATCTATCAGATATATCAGATTCATCGGATATGTTGGATCTAGTAGATACATTATTATATCCATTAGATATGTCATATCTAGTATATATATTAGATATATTATATACGTTATATATATATATTTTTTTGGTATTAAGGTGACCTCTTTGGTCTGGGGAACTTTTTATTAGAGTATAGATAAAGTTTTATATGTAATTACAACGATGGTACATCA
>CAJVPY010002061.1:0-17244 GCA_910591965.1 Dentiscutata erythropus | reverse complement strand
AACATTGTAATTCCTCAATATAAATGCAACCAAATTTTGGGTAAATACCTTACTATAGCCAAACATAAAGCACATCTCTCCTGCTCTACTCCCAATAGCACTCTCCTCAATCACAATCTCTACAACATTCATAATATCTGGGATATACAACTACATTATATTAGCAACTTTCTTAATCAAATTAACAACTTTTCTATTCTTGGCACTACAACACATATTCGACTTCAACAATCTCAAAACAATCTCTGGTCTACAACCAACATTTTACAACACCCCCATCCTACCATTGATGGCCCTAACAAACACACTACTACTCTAAAAATTATACAACTTCTTAATTACCTACACATCTCTATACATGTACACTCAGACTTTTCTTGGCCCAAAACTGTAAACGACTGCAATACTCTACTTAAAAATACTCTCTACAACCATTCCAAATACAACACTTTTAAACAACAACTTAGGCACAAAAACATTCTATATTTAGAACAACTCTGCTCAGCAGATAACAGAACTCTGTTAGACTGGCTACACTTACCACCTAGAATTTTACATATTCCTAAAAGCAAAAAACCACTCTGGTTTAAACATCTAGAAGATACTATTCTTGAAAATAACTTATCTTGTACTATTCTATTTTTAGCCCAAAGGTTCCAATCCTTTTGCATATCAAACCAACTTTATCCCCAAAACTCACAAACCCTGGGTCCTAACTTATCACAATGAGCACATTGTAATCGGTCAAGTTTACAGAACTTTTCTACAAACTAATACTATATTTATAACACACTGGCAATACAATATCAACACTTCTATATCCAACCATTACCCACTATCTCTCATTTCTTACAAACCTTGTAAAGGCTGCAATCTCAACTCTAACCGTATTTCCAGCTGCTGTACTCTAGAAGTATCTGCTATTCTTTTTACCCAGTTCCTGGGAAGAAAAAAAGCCAACAAACAACTTAATCTCAATGCAAACTATATTGATCTTATCTACTCTACTAATATTAAACATTCTCTAGAAATACCACCACCACCTTCAATTAATATTATTAACTCTCCTATATCTAGCATCTTCTATAACAATGAAGCCTCTCTTAAACTTACACAAATCGCATTAGCCAACTCATCTCAATATCAATTTACTTTCTATACAGATGGATCTGTTAAGCAACTTGGTACTGACCAATGCTCTATGTGTATTAGCTAGGTCCAAATTCACAACAATCAAGTTATACAGAATTTCTCAGCCCAAATTTCTAATTGGCCTTCTTCTTATAAAGCCAAACTACTAGCAATATTATCTGTTATCTCTACAATTTCACGTAATTCTAGCTTGCAAATCTATACCAATTCACAGTCAATTATATTCAAATATGAAAAACTTCTTACCATATCTTCTCATTTTACCAAATACTTTAAATTTAACTCCTGGCCTATCTGGCATACACTTCTTAATATCTTAAAAGCTTTTAATATCCAATTGTCCTTTTACAAAGTTCAAACCCATTCTGATGATATTTTCAACAATCTTGCAGATTTACTTGCTAATAACTATTTTACTTCCCAATATAATTTTTTAACTATACTAATTCTTACAACTCCTACTGTATCTTATCTTGGAAAAACAACTTTATTGATAGTCCCTCTAAACACTTCACTAAAAAAATATACAATGCATACAATATAGCTTTATAGTCCTCACAAAACTGTACCCAAGAATGTTTACACTTTTCTCACCAAATCGACTGAAATGCCTCCTGGTTATATTTTAACAATAATCAAAAAACTTCTTATAACTTTACCAATTCTAAATTAAACCACCTAAAATCTTTTAAAATCAAAATGTTACTTAATATATTACCTACACATGCATACCTTCATAATATTTATTCTCATATTTTTACATCACCTAACTGCTACTCCTACAATAATTTAGAATCTTCTTCTCATTGGTACACTTGTCACAACTACACTCTTTTAATTCAAATTATCAATACATCAATATATGATACTTTTACTAACACCAACCTCAATCTCTCTTCTTATTAACTTAACAACCTCATATATACTATCTCTTCACATCCTGCCTTCAATCTCCAACTATCCTAACTATACCCTTTCTTTCTCAATTCTACACTTAAAGGCCTTATACCCATACTCTTAATCCAATCTCTAGACCCATTTGAAATCTCATATTCCAATGCTTCTCAACTTATTATTCAGCTACTTCTCAAAATCTCTAATCAACTTTATAGCAATATCTGGATTCCATACTGTACCAACTTTTCTAACTGGAAAAAATCTCACCAAATTTCTTCCTACTCCAACTATAATACTCTACTACAATCTTCTTTACACTCAATCAATAGAAAAAACAAAACTAATTATATCTACAGTTGTCCTTGTAGCTTCACTGACCAACTACATTCTGAAACTAATACTTGTTCTCCTCTAGGACAAGCTATTCTCAAAATCAATACATGGTCCACTATGTGGATCAAATATAATATACCTATTAACCAAATCCTAACAATTCAAATCTAGGTGAGTCTTGACCACTCTAGTAGATTTAGGTCGCAGATAATTAGTTTAGCTTTTAGGTTAAGCTTTTAGTCTGAGCTTTTATTCTTGCATATAATTTATATTTATTTGTTATTATACAAATTAAGTCTTTATATAGTTGATATGTAATTACTTATATAAATTAATCAATAAAGATATGAGCAAGGCCTCACCTTAATACCAAAAAAAAAAAAAAATTTTTTTATAACTTTTAATAATAAATATTTTACAACAACTAGCTATTCAAATTTGATCAAAATTTTTTATTTTAATTTTATAAACTGACAAAATTAAAATAAAAAAATTTGTCAAATTTGAATAGTTAATTATTAAGGAATTTTTATTTTAACTTCTTAAAACTTTTAGCAATAATTTTTTAATTTACTTTTTTTTATTTCATTTATATAATAAAATAGAATTAAAATAAAAAATTTTACCAAGTAGTTACTAAGAAATTATCAATAGAAGTTTTTAAAATTTTTAATAGAATCTTTAATTTTGTTTATTGAATTAGTTAATTAGATGTTTTACAAACATTGTCATGTGATCACCAACAGAGCACAAATTATAATTTTGCCCAATAGACCAAAAATCAGTTATATAATAGTATTTAAATTAAATTTATTTTTGTATAACAGATTATTTATTATATATCTAAAGATAGTATAACATAAAAAATCTAGATTGGTTAACTATATTACTTGACTTAATGTGCAGAGGGCAAGAAATGTATAAGAGAACAAAATAAACTAATACAAGAACTAGAACAAAGTACAAAATAAGACACAAGAAATCTAAAGAGAATATTTAGAAAAGATAATAAAACTAAATAAAACAATATAACTAAAACACAATAAAGCAGGCCTTTACAACATAATAGATAAAAGATAAAACTTAAACAAAATATAACAAAAACACAATAAAGAAAACCTTCAAAATATAATAGGTAAAGGATAAAAACTAAACAAAAACTAACCAAATATATAACAAAATGCAATAAAGAAAGCCTTTACAATGTAGTGGGTAAAGAATAAAAACAAAACTAAAACTAAACAAAATATAACAAAAACACAATAAAGAAAGCTTTTACAATATAGTAAGTAAAGGATAAAGAATATACACAATGTAGTGGGTGTATAGCCAAAAGTGGATATCAGTTTATTAAATAAAGAACAGGATCTGGAGGTAAAAGTCTAAGCTAAAGAAAGAACTTATAAATAAAAGCTAAATAAAAGAACTTTTAATAAAAGCTTAAATAAAAAAACCTAACTTGTTTTAGAAAAAAAGTCAGGATTTATATAGCTTTTTGATATACTAAGAACATGTTATCATTATATTAAAGTACTATATTCCAAGGTATTATAGTAAAGTACTATGATAAGATACTATATTAAGATACTAATAATTAAGTACTCTAATTATAATAAGATACTATAATAAGAAAATACTATAGTAAGGTACTATAGTAAGGTAGTAAATATCTCTTAAATTGTAATACAGGCAAATTTGTCTGTGAAGATTTTTACTAATTTTTTTAATATTTAAATTTTTTAATAAAATTTTAAATATTAATTTTAGCTATATATTTACTAAATAAAAAATATATTTTAAAATCTATTTTATTAACTTTATTAAAAAATTTTTTTTAAAATATAAAGAAACTTTTAGATAATAAAAATTTAAAATTTTTTTCAAATTTTTTATTATAAAATTTTTTCTTTAAACTTTCTAAATTTTATATGTTTTCACTATTAAAAAATCTTTACTGCTAATTCAAGTCTTAATTTTTACAAGTTAATTACTAAAAGTCAAATAATAAAAGTTGTAATTTTTAATCTAAACTTTAATATTGTATTAAGAATTATATTTTTAAAATCAATATTTAAATAGTTCATCAAAAAATAGTAAAAACTTTTTTGATTAAAAAATACTCTATTTTTAGCTTATAAGTAACTTAAAAGTTTTTTTTTATAATATAAATATAAATACTATAAAAAGATAATTCTTATTTTTAATTTTTTTTTTTTAATTTTCTTGTATCTTTTTATTTATATATATATTTTTATTTTTTATTTTTTTTATTTTTATTTTTATATAGGATGAAATTAAGGTATTAATTGAGGGCGGCAAATTGTCCTCACAAAAACCTGATTCCCTTAAGCCCTAGTTAGATTAGACAAGGGACATATGTCTAAAATTAATTCTGGCAACTGGCAAAAAATTGCCAGGTTACAAACAATATTCAGATTCTATTGAGAGGATACTAAAGCAATATCATAAGACGCAGAGATGCACTGCAGCAATAAATGCTAATTCTGATTTAAGAGACTATAATAGGGCCCAAATAGATAAGAATAGTAAGGTAAATAAAATAAGAATAATAATAATTTTATTTATTTATTTATTTATTTAATTTATTTATTTATTTAATTTATTTATTTATTTAATTTATTTATTTATTTAATTTATTTATTTTTTATGTTTTTTTTTATAAAATAATTAGAAGAGAAGAAGAAGGCATAGTGTAATGTTATTTTTATTAAAATTAGGTAGAAAACTATAAAGAGGTACAATAGAGAAGATTTGAAGACATTGACTAAGAGTAAAAGTGGTAATGCATATCATTCAGTTAAAGAATATATAACAGATGAGAAAGCATCACAAGAAGGAGATAAGAAGAAAAAATTAGTGTGCAAAGACAAATGGTAGTGAGGACGGAATGTAAGTATAATCAATTATTAATATTAAGAATATTAGATTTATAATATATAGGTCTTACCTTAAATATTAAAAAAAATAATAATAATTTAGTTAAAGAGGCTATTTCACAAATGTATAGACTCAATTGTGAAATAGCTTCAGCCAAAAAATAAGATGATAATAAAGCACCACTATATAGAAAAAGTTGTAAATAATGAAGATGCACCACCTCTGGATTGCCTATCTTGGGCATTATCTGAAGAAGCCCTTAAACAATATAATATACTAGTACTTGAATTTGATGCTGATTATTCTTCTGAGCAAGAAGACCCAAAAATAAAAAATAAAAAATAAAGAAAGCATCATAGTTCTAGAGTGTGAAAAAATAGCAGTAAAGAAAGCTATAAAAGAAGTAAAAAGAAGTATGATGATGAAGAAGTATTATATAGGTGAAGAAAGAAACCAGGTAAAGAAGAATATGTTTCTAAAACAACAACCACACTAGCAGCAATAACTCCAATATCAGCAACTACACCAGTATTAGCAACTACACTAGTAGCAACTATATTAGCAGCAAACACACCAGCAGCAAATATACCAGCAGTAGCCACACTAGCAGAAACTACTGGAACAATACCAGCAGTATCCACTGGAACAATACTAGCAGTATCAACAACTGTTAAAACAACAATTACTGAAAAAACAATTGCTGATACACCAGCAATATTAACAAGAACTGAATCAATAGAATTAGTAGTAATATTGCTAACTTCAAGTTCCAGATGATTATCTGCTGAATCATCTACTAGTAAACAACCACCAAGTTCTAGATGATCATCTGCAACATCTGCCTCTAAACCACCAAAACTATGTATAAAAACAAGAAAACCTGTAGCATCAGAAAGTAAAAGTGTTGGCAATAGTGAAAGTAAAAGTAAAAGTAAAGAAGAGAAAATTGGTAAAAGTAAAGGAAGGGGACAAGTGAAAAGAAAAGAGATAAAGAGTGATAAAAGTAAGCCAAGAAAAAGCCAAGCAAAAAGAGATAAATATATATAATTGTTTTATTTTAATATGCAAGCATAAATAATAAATAAATATAATCAGAAAATATTACTTTAATATTGGCTAAAGATAGATAAAACAATAAAGTATTGTCTAAATATTAAATATTAACTTATAAAATATATCTGTTGATTAATTATATAATATAAAATCATAATTATATTATTAGGCTAAATGATATAAATAGTCAAATTATCTTTAACTATTTAAATATATCTTCCTTATATCATTTAATATTAATTAATCATCATTAAAAATTTAATAAATTATAATAATATTATTTTATATCAATTAATCAACTGATATATTGCCCAAAATAATAAAGAAGATATTTTATAATGTATGTAATCAGTTAAATATCAGATAACAGAAATTAAAATTTACAAAAAGCTAATAATATATTATTATATAAAATATCTAATAATAATTATATTTTAATTATATTGGCTATATAGAGAGTTAGGGTCTTGTAGCCTAGTGGTCTAGGTGCCTAACCCTCTACAGACGAGGTTGATAGTTCAATTATAGCTAGTAGTAATTAATTTAATTAATTATTTCTGTAATTTTCGGGAGCTTTCGAATGCGAAACCCTGTGGTAGTAAGACCATGTGATGTTTATTTTTTGCTTATAAAGAATTCTTAGAAGAAGCCCCAAGCCATGGAGAAGATTGGACACTAGATGTGACATGTGTCACAGAAGGTTTACTACAGAAGACTGTATGTATGAATTCATGATTGGCAAGGTAGCATCAACAACTCTAAGGTGGCATTAGGATCTTGTTTGGGAGGATGTCTGTATGCAGTATACCAGAAGTGGTAAGAAAAGCGGTGAACATAGTAAGGGGCTGTAGTTTTACCAAAGAAACAAGGAAAACTGGCTAAAAAGAACTCTAAAAAGCATAGAAGCAAGCAATCCAGTGGTACAAAAATAAAGACAGGCTAGGAAGTAATAATCACACAACCTATATAGAAGTCTATGATGAAATATAGCAGAAGCACGGGTCCCAGGTTACTGGCTTGTAACAGTGATTAAATGAGGTACATAACTCACATCCTAAGGATTTAGACTTCTGTAATACTATACCAATAGAGAGTACTATAAAAGGATCAGTAGCCTAATCTGGTGATGTATAATGTGAATACTTGGATTGATATGAAATATCATCCTAGTTTGGCAATTTAACTGTTTGAGATATGGCTAGGCCCATAAAGTAACTCCTCTAGGGACACCAAACTAAAAGCACAAAGAGTGCTTACTCAAAAGACACCAATTTGAAAGTAATACAAGTACCAAATTAGAATAAAAGTTGGTTGATAGACATTGTACAATAGTATATAAGTGGGATATATATAATAAAAATTAGGTTTGGGAACTATCTGGTGATTTAGTAACTGGTCTAGTTGCAGAGTGGTTATTAAGGAGGTAAAATCTCATATAGCAGATCGCACATAGGTACTAATTTAGTAACTGAATAAACTAATATTTAGTAAAACATTAGAGAGTTGCAATTATACATGTGATATTTGTAACCAAATACCTTAGTGTATTAATATATAGTATTGGCAAGACTGCTGAATTAAAAAAAAATTATATCGGCTATATATTATATTAAAATATCTATTATATTATCTTTAAACATTATAATGATAATATAATAATATTTTAATTATTATTTGTTGTGGAGGTTTTTCATACTATAAAAACCTCTAAACATTCTTTAATCATTCTTTAATTATTTTAATAATATACAAATTTTCTTACCAATTATTGAAAAATTTTTTTTTATTAAGCTGATATATAATATATTTTCTTAAAACATTATAGTATCAGCTTTTAATATATACTATTTAATTACTTTATCATCAACTAAATATCGGCCTTCTATCACCTTGAACAATTAATTAAATTTTTTAGAAAATTATTTTAATACACTTTATAATTGTATTAAATTTAATATCATATCAGCCTATAATCACCAAGATCAATTATTTGAAGATATTTAAATATTTTCTTTTAATTTTGATGATTCTTACTATATTGTTCTTATATTTTATACAAATTTTTTTATTGATTATTGCATATTTTTTTATCATTAAGCCCAATATGTAATATAATTCCTTAAAACATCAGTATATTGGATTTTTATTCCTATGTAATCAGGTTGTAACTAATAGCCTATTGCTCTCGTATCATTTAGACCAATTATTTGAAGATATATAAAGATGATATTTTTGATTTTGACCAGTAATAGTGATATAAATTAGTAGCAGTGATTATATATTAATATATAATTTGAAAGCAACTAGTAGTTATTAAAATGTTATATAATCAAAGTATAATGTAATTAAAAATATAGAATTGACAAATATAACAGATTAAAATAAAATCAAATTAAAATAAAATCAAATTAAAATAAAATTTTTATATTTTTTAAAAACGATTTAAAAAATTTTGGAATATATTTTTTAGGGTTAAGATTAGAATCAGGATTAGGGTTTAGTGTTAGCTTTATTAATAAAAGAGTATAGGTGGATTTTATAAGCTTTAAAGAGGAGCAAAAGAGATTACCTGTTTTATTTTAATCTGATTTCATTTTAATCTGTGACAATTAATACAGCAATAAGTGCTTTTTATTTAATTATAACAATCAAATACTTATTGTAATTTACAAGTATCATGCATTTATATAAACACACATATATACATATAAAATATTAATTATACTTAACTATATATATAGTGCTTATTTAATATGATACATATTATATATATTATTTTCTTTTCTGCTTTATATGCATATTAAGAATATTTTTATATTTTTTTATATTAAACTATTATATATTAGAGTTATATACATACATTAATACATAGCAAATTAGCAACTATATTAATTAGATTTAATTATATATTGTATATATACATAGTTCTAGCACAATTTATAAAAATATTAGCTATTTATCAAATAAGATAAAGAATTTAAATTATCTGTAAATAAAGTAATCAAATCCCATTTAGCTAAAATATCATCTGCAGGATGATTATTTCTTTCAGCTAAATTAAAATCTTTATTAAATTTATTATTTAAGAAAATTTCATTCTTGTATCATCTACTTGATTTTCACTTAAAGTTGTATTAATCCATTGATTAATAATCTATTGATCTTCTTATTCAAGTATGGATTCATCAATACTATGTTCTAGAACTTGAATATATATATATATATATATTTCTTTGATAACCTCACACTAATTTATTAGAATATTTGTAATTTACAAAATTAACTATCTAATTTATGTATTAGGCCAATACTTGGCTGCTAAAAGTGCTCAAGTATAGTTATCACACTAATGTTTGCCAACTAGTTCTATATGTGGTACTACCCACATTTAAAAACCCATTATAGCATGGTACTCAGCTATCTAAAAAACTATTTTACTTTAACCACCAACTAGAAAGAAAAGAGTTTGAAATTTGTAACCAAATCATTTCTTTTACCAAATTATATACCTCAACTATCTTTCTTTAAAGTTTTCCAAGTATGATTTTCTCTTCTCTTTTTTCCTACTCATCTAAACACTTTTTCCTCTTTTTTCTTAAACAGTTTTCTAATGATTGGTTTTTTACTAGTCAAATCTCTGTTGGCCCATTTTCTAACAATGAGTCTTCTGCTTGTAAGTTCTTTTCTGATACCTCGAACAATTCTCTGGGTCTTTTTTCTCTTTTGATTGTCTTGTCTATACTATTACTTTTTTTCCATACTTCAAATTTTTCACATCTTTCTCTCCAAATTATTTTATAAAAGCATTCTTGTATAACATAAAAGAGTGCTTCGTAGTATTGCTAACTTGTGCTAGATCTATTGTTAATTTCTTGGAGTTTCGTGAAATCATCTTGACAAACCAAACCCTGCATAAGCATCTTCCTTTTTTCCAAGCATGCTTCTTATAAGTTGCCAAGTACTACATTCTTAAAATCTCTCAAAGTGTACTTGAATCTTGTCTCTTCTTCGAGTGTGGCCCATGCCAATAATAAGCTTGCTTTTCTATTTCTAACTAAATATTTTTATAGACTTTGCAGCTAAAAAGATAGTCCAGATCCTCTATTTTGTTCTCTTTACATAAGATACAATTAGTTGAAGAGTAAACATGTGGGTTATGCTGATATAATTTATCTAGTATTAGGAGTACTTGGAAAAGACCTTTAATTCGCTTAATAAGTTTGTTACTAATCACTAGTAATCTACATCTCTGGCTTCTAAACTCCATTAATTTCTTTCAACATAAGACCCAAGACGGGTTATTCTCATGTTCTGTTTTTTGAAGAAGCTCGCAGCTTTTCAACAAATACCATTTACTCTCTACAACCCTTCTTTTAATTTTTAGTATAAAACTCTGTAGAGAGAGTATTCAATATTCTTATCTTGCCAAAATGTATTGAAGCTCCATTGAGAGTAAAGACTATTTGGCCATTTCTATATATTATCAAGATAGGCACCCTCTTTCGCTATACAATTTGCTATTTCATTCTACTTTATACCCGCATGTGCTTTAACTTTTACTAACTCAAGATTAAGTGACTTGAACTAAACTACTTCTATAATCTTATCAAGTATTGCTCTATTTTTTCTTTTAAGCCCTTTATTAAAGTTCTTTTCATTTAGTGCACATCTTTTTGCCATAATTGCACTGCACTATCAGTTTTAACTTGCACACTTGAGTTTGAGATTGCTGTCAAAAGTACATATAGTATCACTAGAAGCTCTGGCCTTGTAGATGATGGCCAATTACCAATTCTGGCTCTGCCTTAAATATCATATCTTTCTCATCTTCTGTAATCTATTTTCATCAATCTTGTTAAACTTATTTGGGATCTATAAACCATCTGTATAAAAAATATTTTCTTTTCTCTTATGTTCCAGATTAACTCTTAGCCTATATAACAACAAAGCTTTAATATTGGCCGGTAGCTACAAATTCTCTATATACTCTAGATTTTTATTTTTTACTATCTTCATACTTTCTAACATCTATTTAGATGTACTTTTTTCTATATTATAGGATCTATATATCTCTGTTAGAATTTTAAGGTATAAACTCTCCTCATTTTTTGATATATACTTTATTTTACCAAGTACTTGATCTAAATTTATACTAAATCTACAACTGCCTTTTATCTTTATGTTGTTAAAATCACAACCTCATATTGTGCTAACAGGACACCTTTCTTAGTTGGATCTCTTTCTAACCAGTGTTTGGCTAATACCTCACTTGAACTCTTTCCTTGAACCCATCAGATTTCAAGCTAACCCGTTTCTTTTTGTAGAATAGGATCCAATCTTCCTATTTCCTATCCTAACTAATCTTTGGTAGGCTAGGCACAATTGCTTCTTCGTTTCTTGCTTGCAAATGAAACTGGGCTCTTACTTTATGTCCTTTTTCACTCTTAACTGACTTGTACCAAAGTAGAGTTGTGCTACTACAACTACAATTTTTTAGCACTTTTACTTGCTACCATGTCAGCAAGTTTTCACTCTTTACATCTAGTATCTGATTAATGAAGTAAATTTCCAAAATTGCTTGCTGCTTTCTACTCTTTTTCATCTGCAAAGGACTTAATATACTTGTGCCAAAAAATATATCTATTTTTTTGCACTGCTCTATTTTGTTGAGTGTAATGTTGCTTTTGCAATTATAATTTGCCTCAACCAAAGGGTCTCTTCAGACATTATGTACTATGTCTTTTTTTAGAATTCCCTGTCTAATTCTTATTTTAATAATGCTTTCTATTAAACTAGTACTATTCAGTCTTTTAAAAAGAGCTATTATCTGTTTTGCTAATACTGTGCTTGCAAGTAGTTTGGTTTTTAATGTGCTTCTATGTGCTAGAATACTATTAGGTTCCATTTGTACTATTCCTAACTTTTTCTTTATTAACTGTAGAAAATGTTGGTGGATTGTGTTCAATTTGCTTTTTTGTTAATGCTATAGTTTGTAGAATATACTCCAGATTGGAAATTAGAACCTAGTTGTAAATATATACTAACTGGTTCACCGTAGTTTTTTTCTTTCTAATTTACAAGTAAACAAACTTACAATTTGCTTTATTTTTTTTTTGATCTCTGCTACCTCCTTCTTAGTATGAAGAAAGGTTCTAAGAAACTATAGTTCATGCAGCTTCTTGCTTGCTTTAACTAGTGTATTTCTGAATTCTACTTGTTTATTAACAACTAGAAACTTTGAATTTAACACTATTAACTTTGATTTGTTTCTATTAATTTCTATGCCATTTAGCTAGAAAAACTGATCTGCTATTTGAATTGTTCGCTTTAGTTGATCCTTTGAACTTGCAACCCATGTGGTGTTGTCGGCATATACAAGAACTGCTTGTCTGATACTTTTTGGTTTTTCAATTTTTAACAGATCTTCCATTTGTGCTGGTACTTTTATTCTATAATCCAAGCTTTTATTTTTCTGTATCTTATCTAATAAAGGATCATAAAAGATTCTCCAAAGAAGAGGTGAGATGGCTTCCACAGGTCGAATGAAGCCATACTGGAAATTGCATAACTAGATAAAAACTGGAGACATATTGGGTTTTGATATGTCTCTGGTTTTAATTTTTAATATCATAGCTATATCGGTTGTCTGATAGGGCTATAATATTAACCCAACAATAAAATGATAAACATAAAATATATCATATATTAATCAGAAATAAATCAGATAAATCTATAGAGCTATTGGTTAATTTATTTGCATATGATGTTTAACTTATAACCCACTATATAAGTAAAGAAAATCAGAATACATCATGATTAAAACAGATATATCTATAGAGCTATTGGATATTTTATATGCTTATGATAAGGGAAATTTTAGGCATCTCTAGCCAGAGATATATAACTTATATATCTCTGGCCTTTTGACCAATCAAAGAATCATGTATTGACCCAACCCAATTGCCGATGCAAATCAAACGATCTTCTGCATCGCCACACTATTACTAAATCCGGATAAATAAGATCATTTTTATTTTTATTTTTTTTTATTTTGCTTTCTTCGCTTACTAATTTTTTTTTTTATTTAGCTTGTCGACCACTTGTCGCCTTTCGTTGTTGGTGTCGTCGTTGGCGTCGCAGTTGGTGTTGTCACTGAAGTATGATAGTTCGAGACGTAGCAAGATATAGTTTTTTTTAAATCTATATATACACTACTAACATTCCTTCTTTAGAATAAAACGTAGCGCGATAATGAATGTAGCATGATAGTAAAAGTATGATATTTGGGACGTAGCAAGATAGTTAGTAGCATGTAGTATTTTTTTTAATACTATATATATATATATACAGTACTAACATTCTTTTTTTTCTTTAGAACGGAACGTAGTGCAATAATGAACGTAGCACAATAGAGAAGCATAATAGTTTGGAATGTAGCAAGATAGTTGGTAGCATTTTTTTTTATATACTATATATATATACAGTATTAACATTTCTTATTTTTTTTAGATCAAAACATGCACGATAGTAGAAGCATGATAGTAAATTTTTTTATTTTATTTTTTTTAAATATATTACTAACGGTTTTTTTTTCTTTAGAATGGAACATAGCATGATAATAAATGTAGCATGATAGTAAAAGTATAAAGTATGATCGTTTAAGACGTAGCAAAATATGGGGTTTTTTTTTTATATATATCTATGTATACACTACTAACATTTCTTTTTTTCTTTAGAGCAGAATGTAGCACGTTAGTATAAGCATGATGGTTCGGGATGTAGCAAAATAGTAGCATGGTAGCATTTTTTTTTTTATATACAATACTACGTTTCTTTTTTCTTTAGAACGAAATGTAGCACAATAGCGAATGAGCATGATAGTACTCAATACATTGAGAGTACCTTTAGTCTAAGTTAAGTGATTATTTATTTGGTCTAATTGGTCTAAGTATTTAATATGAGCTGTTCACATCTCATTTAGCTTTTTATCCATATAATTATTATCTACTAAGGACATTTCTAAATTATGCAGATGTTATAAACAGATCCGTACAGTATAGGGTGTAAATACCCTATTTTTAATATCTGTTCCGGCGTTATGTATTATTAAGGTTAGTATTAAAAAATTGCAGTGGATTGTTATGATTTGTTTTTTAAAATGGTATTTTACTGAAATTTTTTATTTGTTTAAATGGTAGTGTCTCATATTAATATAGTAATGCTGTATTCGTTTGTTGGTTAGGGTTAGGGCGGGTGTTAGAGTTAGGGTAAGTTAGTTGGTAGGGTTTAGGTTAGTTAGCTGGTAGATTAGTTGGTGGGTTAGAGTTGGTTTGTTGGTTTGTTTGAATATGTATTGTATGTGACAATTCAATGTTAAGTGCAACAGTCTCGAATCTGTATTACATAAATTTATATTTAATAAATGTTACGCCCGATTTCTTAAAAAATTTGAGTGAAGATATCTTCTCAAAGTTTTTAAAAAAATTGCTGCAGTTTCTATTTTGATAGACGTTTTGACTTTGCTCAAATTTTTAGCAAAGGTATCTCCTTAATTACTTGACTAAATTCGTTGAAAATTTTTTATTTAAATTCTATGAATCTATAGAATTCAAATAAAGAAATTTTCAGTGAATTTGGTCAAGTGGTTGTGGGGATAACTTCACTCAAAGTTTCTAAAAAAATTGGGCACAGCTTCTATTTGATAGGCGTTTTGACTTTACCCAAACTTTGAGCGAAGGTATCCCCACAACCACTTGACCAAATTCGCTAAAAATTTTTTTATTTGAATTCTATGAATCCATACAATTCAAATAAAAAAATTTTTAGTGAATTTGGTCAAGTGGTTGTGGGGATACCTTCGCTCAAAGTTTCTAAAAAAGTTGGGCGCAGCTTCTATTTTGATAAACGTTTTGACTTTACTCAAACTTTGAGCAAAGGTATCCCCACAACCACTTGACCAAATTCGCTAAAAAAAATTTTATTTGAATTCTATGCATCCATAGAATTCAAATAAAAATTTTTTTAGCGAATTTGGTCAAGTGGTTGTGGGGATACCTTCGCTCAAAATTTCTAAAAAAATTGGGCGCAGCTTCTATTTTGATAGACATTTTGACTTTACTCAAATTTTGAGCGAAGGTATTCCCACAACCACTTGACCAAATTCGCTGAAAACTTTTTTATTTGAATTCTATGAATCTATAGAATTCAAATAAAAAAGCTTTTAGCAAATTTAGTCAAGTGGTTGTGGGGATATCTTCGCTCAAAGTTTCTAAAAAAATTGGGTGCAGCTTCTATTTGATAGGCATTTTGACTTTACTCAAACTTTGAGCGAAGGTATCCCCACAACCACTTGATCAAATTCGCTAAAAATTTTTTATTTGAATTCTATGAATCCATAGAATTCAAATAAAAAATTTTTTAGTCAATTTGGTCAAGTGGTTGTGGGGATACCTTTGCTCAATGTTTTTAAAAAAATTGGGCGCAGCTTCTATTTTGATAGGCGTTTTGACTTTACTCAAACTTTGAGCGAAGGTATCCCCACAACTACTTGACCAAATTCGCCAAAAAAATTTTTTTTTTTGAATTCTATGAATCCATAGAATTCAAATAAAAAATTTTTTAGCGAATTTGGTCAAGTGGTTGTGGGGATACCTTTGCTCAAAATTTTTAAAAAAATTGGGTGCAGCTTCTATTTTGACAGACGTTTCAAATTTTGAGCGAAGGTATCTCCACAACCACTTGACTAAATTCGCGGAAATCTTTTTATTTGAATTCTATGAATCTATAAAATTCAAATAAAAAAGCTTTTAGTGAATTTGGTCAAGTAGTTGTGGGGATATCTTCGCTCAAAGTTTCTAAAAAAATTGGGTGCAGCTTCTATTTGATAGGCGTTTTGACTTTACCCAAACCTTGAGTGAAGGTATCCCCACAACTACTTGATCAAGCTCACTAAAAATTTTTTTATATGGATTTTATGAATTCATAGAATTCAAATAAAAAAATTTTTAGTCAATTTGGTCAAGTGGTTGTGGGGATACCTTCGCTCAAGGTTTCTAAAAAAATTGGGTGCAGCTTCTATTTTGATAGGCGTTTTGACTTTACTCAAACTTTGAGCGGAAGTATCCCGCAACAACTTGACTAAATTCGCTAAAAAATTTTTTTTTGAATTCTATGAATCCATAGAATTCAAATAAAAAATTTTTTAGCAAATTTGGTCAAGTGGTTGTGGGGATACCTTCGCTTAAAATTTCTAAAAAAATTGGGCGCAGCTTCTATTTTGATAGGTGTTTTGACTTTACTCAAATTTTGAGTGAAGTTATCCCCACAACCACTTGACCAAATTTGCTGAAAATTTTTTTATTTGAATTTTATGAATCCATAGAATTCAAATAAAAAAATTTTCACGAATTTGGTCAAGTGGTCATGGGGATATCTTTGCTTAAAGTTTCTAAAAAAATTGGGTGCAGCTTCTATTTGATAGGTGTTTTGACTTTACCCAAACTTTGAGCAAAGGTATCCCCACAATTACTTGACCAAATTCACTAGAAATTTTTTATTTGAATTCTATGAATCCACAAAATTCAAACAAAAAAATTTTCAGCGAATTTGGTCAAGTGGTTATGGAGATTTCTTCGCTCAAAGTTTTGAAAATTTTTATTTTTCTATCGTTAGACGGGACAGGTAATTCTGGGTTACACAAAAGCCGTCGACCTGTCCGGCATTATCGTGATCGTCAAAATAGAGATCACGTGACTTTTTTGCTTTTTAATTGGCTAAAAAGCCGGAGATATATGAGTGCGCCAGGGCGACCACCAAAAGTCCGACCACATGGTCTGCGCGCCACAGCCGCAGTACATAGGTTTGATATAAAAGGTTAGTTGTGTGACCCTCTGATTAAACGGTCAACTCTTT
>CAJVPY010002060.1:0-17245 GCA_910591965.1 Dentiscutata erythropus | reverse complement strand
TCATGCCACCTTTTGGGGTGCTGCCGTAACACAATCCGTATCTCAAGCCCAACCTTCCTAATTAGTTGCCCATTACGTACTCCTTGCCCTTGCAGGGTTCACAACAACCCCAGTACCCGCAATCCAGCCGTCTCCTTACCCGGAAGCTTCATCGGTCCCTCTCGCAGTTCTAGCCAGAAACCCAGAAAAGTTGGTCTGCCCAGGCTTTAGGTGCCTGAAGGACGCCCTCCCTTTGGTTCATACTTTCAGAGCATATGCCCTTTTCCTCTGGTGTATCTATTAAAATATAATTTTAAATTTTACAATACTATATCTAATTATTTAAATATATTCTAATTAATTAGAAACCAGGCAGTAAATATAGAATTAATTCGAACTATTTCAAAAAGGTATAATTTTATATTAATATGAATTAATTTGAAATAACTTGAAACAATTTAATATTAATAAATTATTTTATATATAGATTAATAAAAGACCAAAAGTTGGTAAATAATTTGCAAATTAAAACTTTATCTAATTGGCATTATAGTATTATAATGCGAATTGTTGTGATTTTAATATTTATACTCGAAAATTACCAAAGTCGTTGGTTTAGACACAGAAGAAGTCCAAGAAGCCAAAAAAGAACCGAATGATGATAAAGTTAATGAGAAAGATACGAATGAATATGAAAAAAATACGAATACTGATAAGTAAAAGTTTTTTTGTTTTGTTTCTTTATATATGAATAATGCTACGTTTTTTTTTTATATATTTCTTTAATTTAGGATTATTAAGAATTTTTTTTTTTATATATTTATATGTAATATTTTTAAATAAAATAAATAAAATTTAGTTTAATAAATTTAGTATATTTTTAATTAATTCAAATTACTGCAAATAAATTATAAATTTTAATTTTTAAATATATTTATATATATATAATATGCTTTTTATTTAAAAATTTCGAACTATTTCGAATTAAATCATTTCTATTCGATGAAATTAAAATAGTGCGAATTTACTATTTTCATATATTTAATATAAAAGTTTTGTTATTTATATCACTATTTTATGTCTGTTTATTTCGCATAGTTGCGAATTATTTCGAATTAATACAAAATAATTTTCGTAATATTGCATAATTTATTACGTATGTATTTTATAATATTGTGTAATTGATAATTTTGAAAGATTTTGCATCGTTTCGAAATTCTTACACAAGATTTCAGTCTGTAATAACTTACGTAAGATTACGATTATATATTTTGCTAATGAATCATTAGTGCTGAATTCGAAAAGAAATTCGAGCTCTAAGTTTAAACTTCTGTTTGGGTTTTGTAAATAGAAAAATTTATAAATATCTTAGTAGTATTAATTAATATTTAATACATAAGCATTTTAATAAAGAGTATCACACATTTTCAATATTATACAACTTTTTCTAACGATCACTCAGTCCAAAATTCTTATGAAAAAAAACACAAATTTTGTTGGAGAGTCATAGCCAAACATAGCGGTTTGTCTAGAGGTCAATGTACTGCTAGTGGGACTCCTCTATAGGTAATATTCGGCATGCAAGCCAAGAGTATTATTATACAAGATAACTAGCAGGAGGTGCCCTTGTATAAAAAATCTTGGTGAAGAAGAAAACTCTTTGGACACACCTTTTTCTTCGTTGATGAAGCTCTTAGGCTGTAGTTCTTTGAAGACACTGGAGAACAACAAGATATCTTGTTATTTTTTTTAAGCTACACTCTTTTTACTTAGTCAAGTGGTATCTTTTTACTTTCTCTTATTCTCCCATCAGTTTTCCAAAAAATTTCAACAAAAAGTGGAGATTTGGCTTACCCTTTTCAAAAGATTGGCATTGTTTATTTCCCAAATTCAGACAGATTAGTAGAATACAACTACATGTCTGTTTACAGACGAATATGGTGCTTTTTCACAAGATTCGGCCTAGGAACTCTAATTATGGTAGCAGGTGGCTTAAGACATGGGTCTTCAAATAACAGTAGCATCTGGCTCAAAATACAAATTTAGATAGGCAACGAAGCTATCTGGAGTTGGTGAGAAGGTCAGAAAGTAAATTTAACGTTAAGGTAAAGCTTTACAGTAGAGATATACAAATGTTATATTTGTTATATAATTTTTATTAGCCATGCATGGGTTATAATAGTGTCTTCAGGGTTTTAGATTTCTTTTTATGTTTTTTCTTTTTTGCAATTAGTGTTTCTTTTTTCTTTTCTGTTTTTTCTTTTTTTCTGGTCATTTTCGTTACTCTTTGTCAGAAAATTTCTTCCTTTTGTCTCATATCCCTTGAAAAAAAGGAAGAATTAGAAGAGAAAAAAGAAATCCTAACATGGTATGCAACAATCTGTCAAATGATTGAGGGGTATTCTTTGATGATACAAAATCTGAAGCAAGTTTTAGATTCCAAGTGAGACTAATAGTTGTTATAGCAGGTCACATTGGATAGTACTTAGGTATATCTAGTGAGTTTTTATTAGATTAGAACTATTACTATATAAAAAACATATGTACTTTGTTACAGTGTATTCACATAGTAGTTCACAATAATAAAAGCAGGAATAAAGAGCGCCACATGCACCTCACATGCCATTTAGACAATATGGGATAGTTAAAAAAAAAAAAAAGAATTATGTACATATAAGTTTTTATATAGTATAACAGATAATATTAGTTCATCAGAAGTAATGTTAAAGAAATCAAAAATCAGAAATCATCGATTTCTTTTACCTGCAAACTTGCAAACTGCAATAATTTTAAATGTTAACAAAGATAACATGATAATTGATAATTATCTAACTATAATTAATTTTTATTTTAATTCCTAATGTTGATACAAGAAATTAATAAATAAGTTTTCGCACATAATAAATTATAAGTTGAGTTAGAATCAATTTGGGTGGGTACTATGTGAAGAACCAGATATTGTATTTGGAGGATATATTAAATTAAAATTAGTAAATCAATCTACGTAGTTACTTATTCAAGACAGATGGTAAAGAAAGTGTAAGGATAGTGAGTAATACTCGATGAGAGTATTATTTTTGGGAATACTGTAAGCACTGTAAACAGTGGCCAATTGAATATTTTTCAGATAATTATTTCATTTTCAACCCCTAAATCGAGACCATTTTGCATAATTGTTGTGAAAAAAAATAAATTACTGATCGCCTATGACTGATTATTTCACTACCTGATTTAGGGAAATGACCGATATTCGAATTTCATAATACATCAAAGCAAGAACAAGTAACCTGTTTGCATCACTAATAACTGAAATTTTTTCAAAATGAAGAAATATAATACGATACCGATATTATATTTTGTATAGTTTGATTGTAAGGATTTAATTTTCTCGCTTTAATTTTAATACATAGCATATAATTAAGTAAAAAATTTGGGGCGATTATGTAATCATTGCTGTGTACGTACGTACGTATTAGCTATTTTCGGGTACATAGCTCTATTTTAGAAGCTATTCTAAATTAAATCCTAAAACCCTATCTAATATATACAGTATATATAAACTACTAAAACTGAAAAGAAAAATTCAATTACTCTGATCCGAAGTCAACTCAATATAGAGTCTGAATATATAAAGTGAAAATTGACGTTTAAATTAACTTAGATCATTAATAACTATATATGTAAATATACTTATTCATATAGCCTTTAGTGCTAATTATAAATTTATATCCTCACGCACTTAGTTTATTCTTATAAGTTTCTATTTCTACATATATATATACTATTATATAGTTTTAATATATATATTTAGCTGTTAAAAATATGTTTTCAATTATACCATATTAAACATAATCCTCTTTTAAAATGGTTTTATAAATATTGAAGAATTGACTTATAATTAAGTACAGTGTATTAAATATATGAATGTATTGATTTCTGAAATTCACCTCTATAGAATACCTAGACTTATGATATTCGAGGATTTTGAACAATGATAAATCCTTGAAATCGCATAAGTCTGGCATTCTACTATATACTGCATTCAAAAACAGACTACTACGCAAAAAGTGATGATGCTTATTTTAGAGGTGCATAATTTCAGATAACATATCTTTAACAGATTCTGATACATTTATGATTTCTAAAATGTATCAAAGATACATTATATAACAGATCTTTGTTTATCTTTTTATCTTTTTTGCTTTTTTTTTTTTTTAGTTTTAATAAAGTGAAATCATCTTATAAAAAATTAAACCACAATCTAGTAGTGTTGTAAGTTAATTAAAGGTTAGTTAGCTTAGGCAACTTATTTGGCTAAGTTGGTCTATTTTTTTGAAAAATTTAGTGGCTCTTAATAAAAATAGAATCGATCGTGTTTACTTGCATCTTGAGTTTCTTTGATCTATTTAATTAATCAAAGATGCGTCTAGATCGACATTTTATTAATCGATTAGGCTGACTGAGCCGATTTTTGTAATGCTGACTTGGTCGGTTGATAGTTTAGGCTTTGACTGCTAACATTACAATCTAGGTCAACATCAAGCAAAAGGTTTAAAATATGGACTTTGAATCAAATATTGTTGGTAGGGTCTTAGGAATTGAGATCAATAATACCGTATAGTCGCGAAATAACGCGCATAGCCGCGTTATTTTGTAGCAAAGGGTCAAAATTTTGAGCCTAATATACAAATTTCGGGATGCGCATGGACATTATTTTGAACTAAAATATGATGTTTTAAAAGGGTCAATTTCCAAAATAACGCTCATGGGCGTTATTCCGTGACTTTGCAGTAATTAATTATACAATAAACACTAGTTTTAATTAATTTTCGTTCATTGTTTTACTGCAAGTATATTAATTTTTTCAATTTAAATAAAAATATATTTTAATAGTTTTTACAACTTAGTTTAAGCTTCAAAAAATATAAACGGCATACATTTATAATGTGGCTAGTTTATTTATTAAAATTTATCTCTCTTGAAATAAATTAATAATTTCAATAATATAAATGTTTTAGCGTAGTGTTTGTACGAAAAACTTCTCTTAACGTGTTTATATTGCAATTGCCATAAAAACTTAAGGTAACTAATGTAATATTCTGACAAAGTGCTTCAGCCAAAGCTTTGCCGGCTTTAAAATTAAGCCTATTATAAGAAAGATTTAAGGAAGTTAGTGTAGTGTTTATGTGAAGTGCTTCCGCAAATGCTTTTCCTCCTTCAAAACCAATCTCATTATTGCTAATATTTAAGTAAGTCAGTGTAGTATTTATGTAAAGTGCCTCTGCTAATTCTTTTCCTCCTTTAAAACCAGTCTCATTATCACTAATATCTAAAGAAGTCAAAGTGATGTTTTTACCAAGTGCCTCTGCTACTGCTTTCCCTCCGCTAAACCCAATATTATTACTACCAATATCTAAAGATGTTAAAGTAACGTTTTTATAAAGTGCCTCTGCTAAAGCTTTTGCTCCTTCGGATCCAATTTGATTTCCATAAATCTTTAAGGAGGTTAGGGTAGTGTTAATGCAAACTGCTTCTGCTAATGCTTTCCCTTCCTCTGAACCAAGTTGATTATAAGAAATATTTAATTCTTTTAAAGTAATGTTCTTGCGAAGTGCTTCCGCTAATGCTTTTCCTCCTTCAAATCCAATCCCATTATTGCTAATGTCTAAAGAAGTCAAAGAATTATTTTTACAAAGTGCTTCCGCTAATGCTTTTCCTCCTTCAAATCCAATCTCATTATTGCTAATGTTTAATAAAGTTAATGTAGTATTTATGCAAAGAGCCTCTGCTAATGCTCTTCCACCTTTAAAGCTAATTTCATTATTACTAATGTCTAAAGATGTCAAAGCAATGTTTTTACAAAGTGCCTTTGCTAATGCTTTTCCTCCTTCAAATCCAATATCATTAATGCTAATATCTAAAGATGTTAAAGTATTATTTTTACGAAGCGCTTTTGCTAATGCTTTTACTCCCTCAGAACCAAGTTGATTTTCATAAATCTTTAAAGAAGTCAAAGTTGTGTTTATGCAAAGAGATTCTGCAAGCACTTTCCCCTCCTCAGAACCGAGTTGATTATAAGAAAGATTTAAAGATGTTAAAGTTATGTTTTTAACAATAAACTTCGTTAATAATTTTATTTCCTCGTAACCAAAATAATCCAAACAAAGACTTAAATGAATAATAGTTTTGTTTATATAAAGACTTTCAAATATTATTTTATTGATAGTTCTGTCAAGTGTTAAATATTTAAGATTTTTACTTGTTCGTAGGAACATTGCAACTAATGAACATTTAACCGCATTTACTAGCTTGTCTTCATCTCTTTCATAATAATCATCAATTAAAATTAAATAACGAGACTTATCTACTCCATATCCTTCATCATTAAGCCAATTTATGACTCCGTCAGTCAAATCAAAGCTAACTGATGTGGTATAATTTGGGTACTCAAACAATGGTCTTGGATAATTTGGAAGAATAATTTTAAAGGGAATCAATAACTTTTGTTCTTCAGCATTTAATGATAAAAGGTACATTCTTATAAGTCTTTTATCATTGAAACATTCGGTAGGTTCATTCCATAATATTGGTACAATAAATCTACACCATTGACGATTTACAAGAAGGCATGAAAATAAGTTTTTATAATCATTTCGGAAGTTATTAAATATTTCGAAAAAACATTCATTAGGTAACTTGATCATTTTTAAAAAGTGTTAAATTTAGTAGGAAAAAGATGAAAGGTGAACAAGGTAAAAAACGGATTTAGTACAAAGAAGATGAAAAACGAGTTTTAATATGAACAAGATGAAAGGCAAATTTTAGTACGAACAAGATGAAAGGAATTTTCGCCCCCGATATATAAATGTTGTGAAACCTAGGATCTGTATTATTACACCAACGATCTTTTTACCAACAGATCATTATTTACACAAGTTTGGTAATTCTCGTAAAGAAGACTGCCTAACGCCAATGCAAATCAACTGACCGAGTTAAGAACGTAACGTTTCACTAACAAAAAAATAATAATTTTCTTATGAAGAAGAATTTCAAAATTTTAAAGATATGCCATACAAAATAGTCAACTGATCAAAGATAACTATGAATTTGTTAAGTTATTGATTTAGTTATAATATTAGCTGTCCAAATTTTTGTTACGTAATTTTTTAGGAGAGGAAGGGCCAGATGCCTATCACGTATATATATTGTATATAAACGGCACACCCCTAAGGTTTGATTACTGTACGTATGTAACAAATACATAAATAATCAAGACAAAAAAAGTACTCATTAAAATGAGTTCTACGGTTAATGGTAATAAATTTAGGCTAAAAACCAGTATGTTAAATTGTAGCTGTTTTCGATTTAATCGGATCGACGATTATAATACTCCGTTTCATGGTTTAGTAATTTATATAAGTCACATGATTTTTAATTTACAAATTCGTTAGTTGGCTGTAGACAACCTCCAAAAAAATGGTGATTATCTGCATTAATTAAATTTAAACCAAGCTATCCGAAACTTGTGACGTGTTTTTACGTAATAGACGCATATCGTAATAGCCATAACTAAGTTTTTGATATCAGAATAATAGCCGTAATGTTGATTCTAAGTACATAAAAGTTTAAAGTGGCCAAAATTAGAAAGTGGTGCAAGATGTTTTTAATTGAACCCGATTCACTTTCTACGCCATTAGAATACACTATCGGAATCAGAAGGAATTGCCAGGATGGTAATGCCATGGTTTTCATTTATAATATACTACACGAAAACAATTATTATATATATATATATTTTAAAAAAACAATCTTCACAAATCGGTATATGTAAAGTATCAAAATAGAAATGTACGTACTGTACTGTACGTGCTGGTGGTAAATCGGCTAAGTAATCAAAACTATGTCAGGTATATTAGTAATTTTATTATGATCAGATTTTTATCAGCAAAATTAAAAATGATTAATCGAACGAATTTACTATAATTTAATTATAAAGAAAAGCATAAAATTCTAAAGGATTCACACGAGTATTATGCTTCAATTGAAAAATGCTGCGTCAGAACTATTTCAAAATAACCATGTTTGATTTTTTCACAAAGCTCTAATTAAAACTTGAACTTGTTATTTAAGATAAGCGCCAAAACTTACATATTAATAAAGAGTCTTGAAGCATAGCTTTATTTTTAGACATTTTATAAACTTGTGAAAGTTTCAAGGTAATCCCTTGCCTTGATAATGATTACTTAGTAATATTGTATAACATGAGCTATCACCGATCATAGTAAAATTACTAATACACCTGACATATTAAACGTTACGACACATGTATCTCAAGTCACGGACGTAAAAATGGTACGTCACCGATATGAGGTTCAAAAATTAAAATCCTGAAATCAGAGAATCTCATTTATTTTTCCGATTTATAATTCAACGTACGTAGCAAAAATGCTTTCGCTACTGAAAAAATTATACAGTATTTCGAAATGCGTCATTTAATTGTTAAATTTTGAACCCCTATTCAGGGTTTAAAATTGGTTTGCACATATATGTACAATGTATCAAAAAATAGTTCTGTGCATATAAATTCTTTTATAATAAAATTGTTGGTGTAAAATTTTTTTGAATTTTAAAATTGCCCCTATCAATGTTGGCCAATGACCTAAGTGATACCATTTTTTTGATATCATCTTGGTCATATAATCATATGACTTTTTTGATCATAAGCATATTGGTCATATTAAATAAATGCTAATAAAAATTTTTATTACTATAGTTCTTACTACTTTGCAAAAATCTGACAATTTCGAGACATGCAATTATTTGCCAATAATAAGCAATATAAAGTGCATTATTAGTACTAAGTTAGCCTTTTTAATAATTTATAACAAGATTATTTCATTATCAGCACTTTTAAATACCCAAATAATAGTAATTTTTAGCTCTTTAATATTACTAATACATTGATAATATATTGCTAATATTAGCATTTTATTAGCATAATAATTGATAAATATATTTATAAAATTAAATTATGATAATAAAATGCTAATAAAGTGCTTAGATTTGTATTTTAATAGTACATTATCAGCACTGTTAAATTGCTTATTTTTAGCAAGTTAAATTTTGACAGATTTTTGCAAAGTATATTAAAAAGATATTAACCATCGTTATGACCAAATGAACTACAGTACGTATGACTAGTCATAAAGGTCATATAGGTCATCGGCCAATACTAGCCATCAATTAATGTATTTGTTAATAGTTGATAGGGATGGCATGTGATTTAAATCACGATGATATAAATCACTGATTTTTATTTTAAATCTTTTAATATTGCGCTTTGCAAAAAAGATCGGATTAAAAATCGCTGCATTTGAATATAAATAATTGGATTACATAATAAAGATTAAATGTTTTAAATTACCAAATTTGATTTAAATCAAGATTTTTGCCATCCCTAATATAAAATTTTTTATCCGACAAACTCATATGATCATGAAAAACTTTCTTTCATGTTATTTTTTTTCATGTGTTACGATGTAATTATGTTTTTCCAATATTCAAAAAAAAACTCAGCGAGTGACTCCCTACCAAAAATTGTCGGATAACACCATTATTGGGCAAATTTGTGAATACAATTATTATTAAATTTGAACATTTTTTTGGCCCAAACTTTTCTAAATTCTGGTCAAATTAAAATTTAGGTCCAAAAAGTCCGAAAACAACTCAACTCATATCTCTATTGGTATCAAACCTCTAGTTGGGGTAGTCACGTCTAAAGATGCAGACATTAGAACATACGGCATACCAAAATTTATATGACGTAAGGGATGACCTAAGAAATGTCTGCACGACCTTGTACCCATGTGATAATGTGAAATCACACCCTGCAGGGATGGGTAATGAATGACTTTATGACCTTTATGACCTTTATGACTATATGGTCATAATAAAAATTAATATAACTTTATGACCTTTAATATTAAAATAATAATAAATACTGTTTAAACAAAATTTATTAAATGCCATTAAATCAGCTATATACTCAATTAGAATTAATAGCTACATTTTAAAGCTTGTTAGCTTTTATAAACTTAAAAAATTGTATAATAGGGTTTCAAGATTAGAGTTTGAAAAATCTTTTTTGTTTTTTCAAGATATTAAAATCAGAAAATAAAATTAGAAATTTTTATAATACTATATTAGAGTTAATACTTCAATCCAGATATAAATATATCTGGATTGATATTTTGTTAAAAATTTATAGTAAAATATAGTAATTATATCTGAATATGTATCATATATCCAAATATAAAATATAAAAACATAGTAAAGTATTAACTCTATACTATATAAAAAAAAACAAATAAAAAGTAATACTGAAGATAAGATTAGATTGCCAAATCATTTATTTTAAATAAATACTTTATCAATTTCAATTAAAATTAAATTTTGTAGTTTTTTAACACATAAGAGTATTAAAAAGAAAAATCAAAAAAAAAAGAGAAGAAAGAAGTACTTTGAACAAAGCACACAAAAAGGTGTGGGAAAAGGTAGAGGATGAAATAAAAAAATTAATCATATCAAATTCTAAATCAAGTGGTTGGGCCTTTATAAACCACCAAAATTTAAAATGTAATTGCAATTTTGACAAGACTAGCAACTACTATTCAAGAATTTAATTGGGAATCTTTTAGCAAGTTGAAAGCCAAAAGTGAAGAAAAGAGTTGCTGTAGCAGATCACATTTGGGCACCTTTGAGCAGCCAGGTAAGCTTTTATTATTAAAGAAAAAGAAGAGTTAGAGGCAGTAGCTTAAAATCTTTGTATTTCAATTACACATTCCTTTATACAATAAAGGCAGAATTGCCAAAAAAAAAAATAGATTTTGTTTTAACTTTGAAACTCTTTAATATATAAATTTAGATATTATAAACAAATACTGTATAAAGCTGACTTTCATATGATATATTGATTAAGTAATATACAGTATTTGTATATTGTTTTTACTATTGCTATAATTATATGTTATACAAAACTCTAAAAAATTACACAATTTGATTGGATAAAAACATATGACCTAAAATGATCTAACCACTGGTCATATGACCATATGACCCAGTGGTCATTAGATTACAGGTCATTACAGGTCATACCCCATTGTGCCCAACCCTATCTTCGTCGATCAAAATAAACAACTTATTGTCTATGTCACGTGGCTGGAAGCAGCTGGTTTTTATTTGGCGCAAACTTTGACTTAGTCGAACTTAGTTGACTAATACGCGTTCATAATCATTTAAAACATGTTAAATTATCCCACAAAAAAGGAAAATTTGCCTACAGCGATTCGTGTCCCTGCAAGAAGGATCACTTATGTGTCTGGTGGAAGTGCTTTAAAGCCACCTGCAAATAGGTATAGTGTTGGTGGAAATGCTTTAAAGCCACCTGTAAATAGGTATAGTATTGTAATAAATACATTCGGCATGTGGAATACTGCGAGGCATTTGATATTTTTAATCGTTTATAGTGTAAAACAATAAGTTCTCTAAAATTTATTCTTAGAACGGGAAGTTTATGGAAAGGAAATTCAAATGCCACGTTGTCAAGCACAAGCTTAAAAAGTTCGAATAGGTCCATTCCGTTACCACGAAATAACTCAAAAGTGAATACTGCGCCTAAGAGTCGTACACGTGCTACAGCTCATAAAGATACTCAAGCAAAACTTAAGTCAAACCCTGCATCACTTGAAGCTTTTAAAGATAAAACCTTAAAAAGCTCGAATAAGTCCATTCCATTACCACGAAATAACTCAAAGGTGAATACTGCGCCTAAGAGTCGTACATGTGCTACAGCTCATAAAGATACTCCAGCAAAACTTAAGTCAAACCCTACATCACTTGAAGCTTTATTTAAAGATAAAGCCTTTCCAAGCTTAAAAAGCTCGAATAGGTCCATTCCATTACCACAAAATAACTCAAAGGTGAATACTGCGCCTAAGAGTCGTACATGTGCTACAGCTCATAAAGATACTCCAGCAAAAATTAAGTCAAATCCTGCATCACTTGGAGCTTTATCTTCTGTAAGCTTAAAAAGCTCGAATAGGTCCATTCCATTACCACGAAATAACTCAAAGGTGAATACTGCGCCTAAGAGTCGCACATGTGCTACAGCCTATAAAGATACCCAAGCAAAATTTAAGTCGAATCCTGCATCACTTAAAGAAATATTATCGAGCAAAACCGCCAATGACGCTGACAAGAAAAGATCTCATACTTTATTTGGACGCGGACTCAGACCAAAGTCAACCGTTGGAACTGCGAATCGTGTGGCTGATTTGTCCCGATCTCGGATGACTTATTCTTATCGTGTTAAGGTACTTTATTAAGTTATTATTATATAAACATCGTTGGAACTGCGAATCTTAACTGATTTATCCGATTTTGGATGACTTATTCCTATCGTGTTAAGGTACTTTATATTATTTATTGTTATTCTCATATAAACTTTATTTATTTGTTTAAAAATGAATCTAGAAGCCTTGCGATTCAAGAATGTCACTTTATACTAGTGCTTTACGCGTTCCCCGCACAAATAATGTGAAGAAGGAACCTCGAAAATCCCTGATTCCCAGTAAGGTAAGTAAATTAATGTATGCCTCATAATTATTTAGGACTGGTGTGAACCGGTAAATGACCAATTTGATCGGTTGGTCACGTTTATGGGTCTTATATAGTGCTGGTCATTTTGTCAAATTGCTATTTTTTTTTAAAAAATTAATATAAACCAATTTGATATGACCAGTCTGATCTATGACCCTTCGACCATTGATTGACCTACAAATTTTTGACTGACCAAATGATTCGGCCAACCCTGCTTATATATTCATTATATATAACTAAACAATTATAATCTAAATAAAGGTATCATCATCTCCTTTGTTGGAACCAATGAGAAATTTAACGTTGCGTAGATTATCACGGAAGCCTATAACATTAGATGATCTCAGACTTTCGATAAATAACGACATTTCTTTTGGTACTAAACCTCCAAATGGTAATCATCTTCCAACTGTTGAAGAGTTTCGATTATTTGAAGAATTAGAAAAACTTGAAGAGCAGTTAGAACAAGAAATTTCCGAAGTAGTGACTCCGGCCAATGATGAAAAAATTGACTGAAGTTAAAGCTGGTCGGTGTTTTTAAAAATTGGCAGATCGATTTCTTGTATTATTTTGTGATCATTACAAAGTTGTTTTGTACTCAATGAATTTAGATCAATAAGAAGTGATACAATATTTTAATTAGCATAAAATTTTTAATTAGCGTTATAAAACAATATTATTGACAGAAATCTGGAACTTAATAAATATTAAAACTTTTTTTATGTTAAGTATATTGTTATATAACACCTATATAGTCTGAGTTAGAGTTAGATTAGGGTTATGGTGCAGCTTTAAGATAAATAGAAGGTTTTTTTATAATTAGATATAAGGTCCCGATTTTAGTTCTTATGAGGTTTTTGGGGTCCTGACCATTTTTACTTAGGGTACCCGATTCTGTTAGTACGTTTTTGAGATATTATAAGGTGCACGTGGTTATGCCGATTATGTGGCGCAGATCCTATTAATAAATTCTAAAGTTTTTAAAACTTCTAGTGATGATTTCTCAATAACTACTTGACCAAGTTCAGTAAAAATTTTTTATTTATTATTTTATTTATTTATTTATTTATTTTTTTATTTTTATTTTTTTTATAATTTGGCAGTTATGCCTTAGCTTTATTAGGCTTTGTACAATTTTTCTAGAATATGTAAAATTTTACAACTAGGCATTTAGAAGGTAAGTGATAAACTTTAAACTTGTCAGCAAATAGCATATGAGAACTATCTCTAAACGACAAGTGCTGTAGCCTATATTGTTACCTAAATTACAAGTTAAGACTAACTCGATTACCAATTTGGCACCTATGTTTGACCTGCTATAGCAAGATATTCCTCCTTTTGGACCCTCCTACAATCGGATATGACTCGGCTCTCAACAGTGGACCTTGCCGCCTGTCATGACTACCTCTCTCTTCTTTCAGACTTCTTCCACCTAAGCCTGACAACATAATTAAAACCCTTACTTGTACATAAAAGTAAAAAAAAATAAAGCCATGTTTATAAGAGATATAAACATTTTAGAAAAAAAAACACCTCACGGTGTGAAAAAAAAAAACTTTTCAACAAATTCTAAAATAGTCTAACATAAATGAACAAAGATGAAAAAAACGAAAAAAAAGAAAGGTAGCCATGACACACTATTATAGCCCATGCTAGACATAAGAGTAAAAATTATATAATAATTGCAACTAATTACTATATCTCGATTGTAAACCTTCAGTTTAACTTTGGAACTCGTTCTGGGCACCAACTCAACTCGGGTATCTCCTAAACGGAGGTGTAGATCTCTTCCCCGTATCGTAGCACCGTATTCACAAAACAACAAAGCACATGGTTGCCTTCTACTAAGTTCATTCTGATTTGGTAAGTATAAACAATGCTGATCTTTTGAAGGGGTAAGCCAAAAAGCCCACTTTTTGTCGAAAATTTTGGTGAGAATGGCAAAAGATGAAAACGAAAGAGAGACCTTTTGATACCACTTAAAAGAGAGTAAGTTACTAAAAACAACAAAGACAGCCTTCCTCCAGACAGTGCACTACTCGAATTTTGTCAGTAAGTGATAAACTCTGAACTTGTCGGCAGGTAGCATATAAGAACTACCTCTAAACGACAAGTGCCAGTTCTGCAGTAAGTGATAAACTCTGGACCTGTCGGCAGGTAGTGTATGAGAACTATCTCTAAACAATAGTTGCTGTCTTATAGTTTCTTCTTTCTTCGACTTATAAGCTGAGAGGTTAGTTTTTACTGTTTTTGTTGAGTAGTTTTTTTAGAAAAATTTGGACCAAGTGATTATCAAAAAGAGTTGTTGTTGGTAAAATTTTTTTATTTTAATTATATTGATTTGTGAAATTAAAATAAAAAAAAATTTATTGAATTTTGTTCAATGGTTATTGAGAAATTATTGCTAAAAGTTTTAAAAAAAGCAAAATATTGTGAAACAGGTTTTTATAGATTAGCACATAATTTATATTTATATTTTATATTATTAGCTTTATATTATTAACTTGTATTTTATATTGGACATCTATTAGAAGAGTGACAAAAATCAGGTGATTTTTTAGAGAAGGAGGGGATAAAAAAAGTTAAAATTATATATAAGAAACCTGACTATTTTTATATTAAGAGAGAGAAGGGGGGGTAGGTCTCTGATAAAAAATAATCAAGTGATTAATGACACAGCTCTTATTTATCATATTTGTATTATATATTAAATATTAACAGAAATTTTATTAGGTAAGATATTAGAGCTCTGCTAGGGGTTTAAACATTTTTGCAGTAACATGATCATCAAGTGGTATGGTATATTTTTTGCTTTAGTTTAAGGTTTAGGTTTGGGTTTGTATCAGAGTTCATATTTTTTATTTCTTTGACAGGTCTTGCCGTGACTTGACCTCTTAGTTTTAAGTATATTTAATTTTATATATTTATTTCTAAGACTAACTAAAAGCCCGACTTCACCTGGTTGTCTATCAAGGTATCTAGGTGCAACCCATCACACTAGCTTACGGATAAGCTAAAAAAAGTGCTCTTCTTAAGAGCTTGTCCAAAAGGGGTTTACACCCTTTTGTATTCAATCTAAAATAGCATCATGCTATATTTTTCTCGTCTCCTTTTCCTTTACCAATACTTCTTTTCCTTTAACTCTATTTTTGTTCCTTTTTCTGGTGATCTACTGCTTTCTTTATCAGTCAATTTTCTCTTGTCCTTCTTCTTTATGTTTTGCTCTTTTTCTCATTCGTTGATCTTAATGCATCTGTCTTTCTATATAAAGTCGTAAAAACCATTCCAGATCATATGCATAATAAGTTCTATTGAATCTGCAGTCTTTTTTGTTGAAATTAAGAGATTTTTGATTCTGTCAAAAGAGTTAATAGTAGATAGGCCCTTAATTTACAACTTTCTTTTTTCAGTTTTATTGACTTCTGTAACCCCAATTAAAATCTTATGAAGAAGTCTTTTTGGACAAAGATATTTTTCTTCTTTCGTAAATTTGGACCATACTAAATTGATTGCTGTGCCTTCGATATGGTGCCATATTGTCTTGTAATAAGAACATTCTGCTAAATGATCCTGAGGTATTAAAGTTCATATTAGGGTTATTAGCTTTATATATTATATATATAATTGCTTTTTGTTAATACTTAAAGGCCAATTTAAACACCAGTTTTCAAGTATTTTTGTTTTTTTTTCTTTTTTTCTTCTTGCTTGCTAGTTGTAGATCATGGATACTTTATTGCACATGTGTTTTGTTTTGATGTTAAACTAATCTAAAATGATCAAAATTTCTGAATTCTAATTAGTTATTTTTTATACACATATTATATTACTGCAAAAGTGTCTAAACCCCTAGTATGATTAAGATATTAGAGTTAAAGCCACTGTAGTATATTGTAGTTAAGATAAACAAGATAGTATCAAAGATTATACATGTTTTTTAACTCTTCTAATTAGTGAGAAAAATTCAAAGTCGAAATTTAGTACATATTGTATACCAAATTTTAGACTTAGTGTGTACAAAGTTTGCAGCAGAACAGGGTTAACTATATTGTGCACATTATTTTAAAATAATTATTAAAAAATTACGTATACTTTGCACACAATATTATATTTTTTTTGTATGCAAAAAACATTTTATATGTGGGCCACACAAGTGTATATTTAATTTTTCTTCCTGCTTCTAATATATCTTTCAACTCTTTTAACATATTTTTCAACTCTCTCAAAATAACTCTCAATTCTATCAATATATTTCTCAACTCCCACAACATAGCTCTCAACTCTTTTAATTCTTTCTATTCTCTTAATGCAGCCTTTAACTCCTTCAACACAGCTTTCAAACTTTTTTAAATATATTGTTACAAGTGGAATAGCCTTTTTAATTTACCACTTGCAACATAGCACACAGCAACAAGGATCTCTAAAACAACTGGGCAAAATATGAAGTGGTGTAGAAGTAGAATGTTCCTCACTAGAGTAGTTTGGTATATTCATTAGAAGTATAGAGACATAGTTTACTTTAGAGCAAAGATATGTTTTTTTTTTTTTTTTAATGTTAAAGGTGAGACCATGCTCTTATCTTTATTAAACTTAATGAAAACTTTTTACATAA
>CAJVPY010002059.1:0-17253 GCA_910591965.1 Dentiscutata erythropus | reverse complement strand
GTCATGGAGGTAGTGTCAGTTTTCTTGTGAGTCAAAGTTGCAATTGATAAGTAGTTGGCATTTAATACATGGGTGAGTGCAAGGGGTTAAGGTTACTTGTTTTGAAGGAGAGAGAGGATATAAATTACATATAAATTACATTATATTATAAAGTTTATCTTATATACGTATTTTAAAAAAAAATTATCCGAAATTAAGCAATCTCTATAACAAAAAAGGGTGCTTAATTTCAGAACTATATGGTAGATTTTTTTTTATGTTATGTTTTTTTTTAGATTACTTATTTTTTTTATTATTTTATTTTGTTTAGTTTTTTTTACGTATATATTTGTAAGTTGCAATGATATAGCCTGGTCTGGCGAGTAATAAGACCTGTGCATGGAATTTTAATTGTGGATTATCCCATTTAAAACTCCTAAGATTTTTGGTTATGGGGTTATCTTGTTTAAAACCCCTAAGTTTTTTGGTTGTGGGGTCATCCCGTTTAAAGCCCCTAAGTTTTTTGGTTGTGGGGTCATTCAATTTAAAACTCCTAAGTTTTTTTGGTTATAGGGTTATCCTATTTAAAACTCTAAATTTTTTTTAGTTGTGGGATTATCCTGTTTAAAATTCTTAAGTTTTAGTTACAGGTTATCACAGATATAAAACCCCTGTTAGTTTTTATTGAATTTAGTTTATAGAGTTCTGGTTAAGGGTACATCAAGGAACCTAAAACTCCTAAATAGAATTAGATTATTATTTTTTATATAGAAATTTAGTTTAGATTTCATAATTACTAGTTAATTATGCTCAGAGAACCTCGCATTTTTGAAGGAGGGGGAAGTGTAACATAGTAATATTTTTGGGTATAACGTTACATGGTCACATGGTCACATAACACAGTTAAACTCTTCATGTCACGGCTACTACTAAGTCATTTTTCTTAGTATAGTTTTTCTTTTATTTATTTGCTATTTATTATTTTTGTTATGCATAAATTCATAATGCATAAATCGTTACGTATATGATTATTATGCATAAATCGTTATGCATAAAATCAGTTTATATAACAGGACCAGTAACAGTTTAGAGATTATATTTAGAATAGTTAGAATTATTAAAAAGATTATAAAAAGTTCTGTAAAAGCTCTTTAGTAGAGACATGATCCACTATTATGCCCTAAATAACTATCTAATAAAAGCCTCTTTATCTTGAATCTCTTCTAACAAAGACCTAACCCAACCCATAACCAAATATTTTGGTTACAATATATAAATTACTACCTTGCTTTACACAATCCCTAAGTTTAGTGATTATTTATTGGTCTAATTGGTCTAAGCATTTAATATGAGCTGTTTACATCTCATTTAGCTTTATATCCACATTAGTCTGCATAATTATCATCTACCAAAAACATTTCTAAATTATGCAAATTATTATAAACAGAACCATATGATATAGAGTGTAAAATACTACTATTTTTAATATCTGTTCTGGTGTTATATATTATTAAGGTTAAAATTGTAGTGAATTGTTATGATATGTTTTTTAAAGGTTATTTTACACTTTATACTATATATATCTAAAAATCTTATGAAATTTTTTGTTTGTTTAAATTGTAGTATCTCATATTAATATAGTTATGCTGTATTTAGTTGTATACCCGATATTTAGGGTAGTTTTAAGAATAAGGAACCCAGTGATATTTACATGATCACATCATAATTAAACATTCAGCCGAAGTTAGAGTTATTGTTAAAGTTAGGTGATAGAATTATTTAGGCTAATTTTTTAGTGTTAGTAAACAAATGGTGTCATTGCATGATTTTATATGTGATGTTCTTGAAGTGTCTCGATATTTATTTAGCTGAATTCAAAACTATAACTCATAAAACTATTCTGTATTAGAGTTGTTCAACATTTTTTTAATAATGCTAATATTCGCCCGTTCCTGGTTTAGCACGACAATGTCGCACAGCTATTTATTTAACAATTTATTTAAATACTTTTTATAAAATACTTTAGATTTGCATATTTTATAATTAAAGTTTTATAATTTTAATAGTCTTGTAAATTTTTTAGAATTTTTAAAAATTGGCTTTTTTTAGTTTTTTTTTATTAGTAAATTTTATTAGTAAATTTTATATTAAAAACTAGATTTAATTTTTTAAAATTTTAAACTTATAATAATAATAATTTTTAAATATTTTTTAATAAAAGGTTTAATTAGCTTTAAGCTTGCTAAACTAATTTTTTAGAACTAAAGTTTATTTGTCTTATATTTTGTGTATTATTTTAAAATACACAACTCAAACCAGATCTCTATAAAAAAATTGGGTTATAAAAAGTATCTTTGGTGTACTAGCAAAAAAAAAATAATTTAATATATTATAAATTTATATTCTGGTTATAATATAAACTCTAATATAAAATTTTATTATTTTAAAAATATTAATTGATTTAATAAAATGTAGATTAGAATATATATATGAGTGTTGCTAAAAGAAAACACAACAATTTAAATATAGTTTATATTTAAATTGGCAGGTTTTTTTTTGATAACACTTATATATATATATATAATATTTTTAAATTAAAATTTTTGGAAGACATAAATTTAATATATCAAAACTTTTGTAATTTTTTTTTGATTTTTTTTTTTTTCTTTATAATATTCTTGCAAATATGACACCAAAGCTCTCTTTTGAATACTATTAAAAATTTTAGTCAAGATTACAAAACTTATTATTGTGCACTTTAGTAAATAAAAAAATTCTGTTAAATAATTATATTTATTTATAGTATAAATTTAAAAAATATTTTAAAAATATAGATTTTATTAAACCACTACTTTATTAAATTCTAAAAAATAAATAATTATAGTATTTTACTTTCAAGTCAACTATCTTTTAAACTATTTGTTTATATAAAATATATTACTTTTATTATTATTAACTTATATATTAGAGTCAGTTTGTAAATATATAATAATAACAAAATATATGACAAAAAGTTGAAATTGCAATTAAGGTTTCATAATAAGAATAGTTTTGTAAACCTTAAATCTCTAATATTTACATTTGAAAAATAATTTATAATTAAATTATTTTTAAAATAACCAAAATAATTTTTGTAAAATTATATAATTTTTTTAAAAATTTTATAAATAATAAATTTAATAGACTTATTAGAAATTTAAATAACAAATTTATTTTGAAATTTTTAACTTTTATTTTTATTAAAATAAACTTAAAATTTATAGACAATCCAATTACAATTATTAATAAAAATTTTAAATTAAACCTAAAAAGTTTAAGTATTTAAAATTATTATATTTGTAATAAAAAAAACAAAGTTTTAGCCAAATTTTTTTATACAAATAAAACTATAATATCATTAAATCTTTGTAGAAAACTATTCATAAATATTATTAAACTAATATAATAAAGTATTTAGATAATATACTCTAAATTATAAAAATTTTAAGATTAACTATAAATCTAATATAGAAACAATATAATCAAAAACACTTTGCAAAAATAAAATATTAAATTTATTAAATCTTTGTAGCAGTAATATCAGTTGAGTAAAAGAAAAACATTAAAAATTTACTTTTTAAAAATATGTTATTACTATATTTTCATCAAAATAAGTTATTATTAAAAATAAACTATTATTTTTTTTGAATAAAAAATATAAAAACTTCTTTAATCTGAAAATAAAATTTTTAATACTTGTTATATAAAAGTTAAAATTTTACTAAGTAAATTGATATTTATTAATTTACTTAGTAAAATTTTAACTTTTATATATAGAACCTACTTATACTTAATAAAAAATAACAAAAATTAATTTTATTCAAAAATAAGCTATTTTAAAATTTTTATATAATTTTTTGTCTAAAAATAATAGCAGTTATCTAAATTTATATAAGAATAATATTGGTTTAAAAAGAATTAAAGTAATAGTCAAAGTATTATATAAATAAAATATTAGTATTATTAAAGTTAGATAATAATAATCTTGAATTAATAATAGTAAAAAAACTAGCTCAAACTATTAAAACAACTGTATACTTAAAATTTTATACTTAAAAAATAATAATTTTAAACAGAAAATAAAAAGCTAATACAAAATATAAGTAAAATTTCAATACTCTTATTTTTTTAAATTTTTAAATATTTATTTAGTATAAAAATAATATATAAAAATATTATATCTATTATACAATTAATTAATAAAATAAATATAGTCTTGTTTTTTTTAAACTTTGTTACAATATAAATTTTTGACTATAAAATATTTATTGCATTTGTTTGATTCTGATTATATTTTTTATTAATATCTTAACTAAATTATATATTTATTTTAAAATATATATTAAATTTATATATACAATTGTTTTATAATAATTGTTATTATATATTCTAATTCTTGCAAATTAATACTATTATTGGCACTTGAAATTCAAATAACTAAAATTTTTTTAATTACTTAGTTGGCTAGTTTAGAAATTTTAATTAATTGTCTACTAAATAATTATTCAATTTTTATTTAATTTTCAATAGAAGTTGGTAAAAATTTTTAATTAATTAATTGTTAATTAGACTGATTTTTAATTTTTAATTTGTATTACTAATTAGTACTATAACTTTTATTAATGTTAAAATATTATCAGCTTAGATTGGCTAAATAACTTAGCTAAGTTCTAATTACAATACAGTGAAGTTATTATATAAATTATTGTAGTTTAGCTTTCTGAAATAAACATAATAATAATTAAGAATATTTAGTATAAAAACCTTTTAATTTTAATAAAAAAAATAAGATAAATGCTATATATACTTGTCACTTTTAAAATTGTTATTTTTATTTATTATGTAAAGGGTTTTATATATTTTTAATTAAGGTATAATATTTTGAACTTGGTTTAAAATTTTTGATATTAAACTTTATTTTATACTTTTAAATCAATACCAATTTTTATAATAAATATGTTATTTATTAATAATATTCTATTTTGACCAGTTCATTTTACCTAATTTGTTAATGCAATATAATATTCTTTTGCTATTTATGTTTATATGGTGTATTCTTTTTTTACTATATATTAGGATATTTAATGGTCTATTAAAATTATATAGTTAGGGTTACTAATGATCATCATTAATTTAGATTTTCTAATAGTAGTTTTTGGTTTGATACTTAAAATTATGATACTTAAAATCCAGAAAATAAAATCTTAATAGTATTAAAAATTGCTTTTAAAATCCAGAAAATAAAATCTTAATAGTATTAAAAATTGCTTTTAGAATTTTGATTATTGAAATTTTGGTATTAAGATTCTGAGATAAACTGGTAATTTTATTATATTAATTATTATTTAAGTTAATAAAATTTTAAAATTAATTAAAATAATTGTGATTTTTTTAAAAAAAATTCATTTTTAATCACTATGCTTTGGATGCACAAATATCTTCTTTATCAACTTCTAAAATTTATTGTAATGAAAATATAAGTTATATTAAAGCTCCTTAGCAATATCATATAATAATCCTTACAAGATTAAATTTAGTGCAGCTTTTAAATTTCCTTTTTGCTTTTCATACAATAGTAAATTTTACCAAGCTAGAAAAGAAGTAAAATTTAATATTACACTATCAAGTTCTTTACAACATGAAAAGTATACAAAATATATTCTTACAAAAGGTGTTAAATCAAAATATGCTACAAAATTATGAATTTACAACTTTTATTTCTGCAAAAAAATGTTAAAAAAATCAGCAATCAAAATCAGAAATCATTGATTACTTTTTTTTTAATCTGGAAATTTCACACTTTTTTAAGCAAAATTATTTAAAAAAAGCCTGTAAACAAAATTTTTATAGATACATAAAAAAAACAAACAGGTTATATAGTAAATAATCTTTTTTTAAAATGTTTTGCAGAAATTGAACTGGTTAAATAATAGAAACTGATTTATTAATTTATATGGGGTGTTCCAAGTTAAAAGGGCCCATTTTTATATATATTTTATTTTGAGATATTTGTGTTTAATTATTTGTTTTGAATTTCGGACTGATCTGAGATTAATCAAATTTCATGAATTTAATTAGTTAGAGGTGGCAGGTGACTATCAGGTAATCTTGTGATGTGTTGGCTCTATACAGCCTCATGTAATTTTTCTTTTTACATTATCTTAATTTTTTATTATACAAATCAACTTTCATTTATAATTAAAAAAAGTCCTTTTAACTTGGAACACCCCATATGACCTAATATATAGTAATTGATATTGTAAATCAAATCTATAAATTTTACTAAAATAAAATTATATTTATTGAAATAACTAATTAATCAAACAATATGCTATTTTTTTTAAATTGAAGTTCGAAACTAGCTTTATACTGAAATAAAGCTATTTTTTAAATCTTCTTTTTAAAAAGTCAAAAAAATATTAATAATTGAAACTAAAAACACTAATCATTAGCATTCTAAATATTTTGATAAAAATATTAAAAAAACAGCTCTATTTTAGTGTAGAGCTAGTTTTGAGGTTTAATTTTAAAAAAAAAATAGTATTCTATTTAGTTAATCATTTATTTTAATTTTTGTTTTAATGTATTATAGATAGCATTATTTCGAGAACTCTTCCCAACGATCATGTGTACTAAAATTTCAACTAATAAAAACAAAAATTTTGTTGGAGAGACATGGCTCTACAGTGCGGTTTGTCTAGAGGTCAACCTTTTGCTTTGGGAAACTCCTCTAAAAGGATGTTTGGCATGCAATCCAGAAGCATTATTATACAAGATAACTGGCAGAGAGTTGCTACTCAGGTGCCCTTGTATAAAAAATCTTGGTGAAAGGAGTAAGTTACATAGTAGACTGCTACTTTGTTGACAAAGCCCTAGGCCATTACTTCGAAGAAGAACACAGGGAAAACAACAAAAGTTTTGGATTTTAACACTCTCTTTAGAAGTTTTGAAAGTACCTGCAACTGAAGACAGTCTACCATATTTTTGTTATTTTGAAATTTTTTTTTGAAATTTTGGCCAAAAAGTGAGAAAATCGGTGTACCCTCTCCAAAAGATCAGCAGTGTTTACTCCTTCCAAATTAGGATGCGTCTACTGAAATGGAACCTCCCATGAGCTTATTTAGATTATGCTTTACCAAATAAACAATGACGGCAGTACTGTTTATAGTATAGGAGATCATAGGAATCACATGTAAAAATTTCTTAATGTTAGACATTTTTTTTATTTTCTTTTCCACTTCTATTATTACATATAGTGTTAGGTTAGATTTTATTCTATACAACATTATATAAGTTATGTAGCCATGCACAGGCAAAAATAGTGCCATCATAGCTATTCTTTTTTTCGGCCTTTTTCTCTTTTTCTATTTTTTTTTTTTTTTTTGTTTTTTTTGTTTTTGTTTAGTTTAGTTGTTCCTCTCTTTTTTCTATTCCTTTATTTCGTAAATATTCCATTGTTCTTTGGTAGAATTCTTCTATCTATGAGGCTAGGAAAAAAAGGTTGGGAAAGAATGTTGTCATGACAGGCTGATGAACTAGGTCAGTGAACTGGGCGAGTTGACTTAATGTAGGTTAAACTAAACTAGGAGATTAAAATCATCTTTGGCAGGTTGTACACAGGTGTATGAATATTTAGATATTATATATAGGTAACCGGGTGAGTTACATATCCATATTTTTAGATATATTCTTTTTTCTTCAGATTAAATTAATGATCAATAAAGCATAGGCATGTAGCATAATCGTCAAAAAAAAATTTTGGTTTAATAAAGATTAATATATGCTACAATTAGTGATAATTATTAGTAACCCTATCTATAAACCATTGTACAACTTAACTATATATTATATTTTGTGCTGCATTTATGCATATAATTGGCAGCCAAAATTTTCTCTTAATCTATAAAAAGAAATTTTTACTCCTGCTATTTTTATATATCTTAGATATAGATATAATATAATATAATATCGATGCTAACATATTATTTAGAAAAAAAATAAAAAATAAAAAAAAGAATTTGAATCATTTAAAATAATTAATTAATTATATTAAAAAAACATCCTTTTTGTGTCTGTATATCTATTTTAATTTATGTTATACTTATACTTCTTGAACTTTTTTGGTATTTTTTTTTTCTTTCAATTTTTTGCTAGTATGATGAATTGATAATCATTGATCATCAAAGGTCATAACGAATCATTGTAACAAAAGAATTTAAACTCTTTTTTCATTTGCTTGATTGTGTTGTGTAATATGTAATAAAAAAGTAAATACTGTGTTATATATTCTCTATGTATAGTGTTACCAAAACTGTTATTGTCACTAAAGAATATGTTCTGATTAGTAGATCTGATCATGCTTATGGCTTAGATATAGTAAAGATACTAAGCTCTAATGTGTATCTGTTTTAACCCGGCTAGTACAATAAAGCTGTGTGTTATTTTCTTATATATCTTTTACACAATATTACACTGGCATTCGATTGGTTGCAGATATATATTGCTATTTGTGTAATATCAGACAATAACCTCTGGCCAGGAAATAAAACATAACTATTAAGCATTTAATATTTTGACATCTCCTCTTTATCTGATTTGTTTATGCAGTGTAATTTTCTTTGATGATTTCAATATACTGTGGTCACCAGAATAGTAAGTTCTGCAGCAGAAATTTTTTTTTTACAAAAAGCCATGGTAGAGATAATAATAATTTCAATTAAACTTATCAAACTTAACCACATATTGTAGTCACCAGAATATCAAGCACTGTTTTTACAGTGACTCACAATAATAATTTCTAATTCAATATTAACTACTATGTACTACATTAGTTTTTTTATAGTACTCATAATAGAAATTATAATGTGTACTTCAATATAAACTATCTATATATAGTGTATCACTAAAATAGCAAGTAAGTTTTATAATAGAATATTTTGTAGTAATTATAATAGTTCCATTGCAATTAACTCAACCTTAATCATATATTTTGGTTATGAGAATAGCAAGTAAGTCTTGTAATAGAATTTTTACAGAAAATAAATCATGACAATTTCAATACAAATTAACTTAACCTTAATCTATACTGTGTCACCAGAATAGCAAGTTCTGTAACTAGATTTTTTATGGTAATTCATTTGATAATTTAACTACAAACAAATCAGATCATCCTTAACCATATAGACATCATGATAATTCCAATGCAAACTAATTCAATATTGGTTGCGTACTATGGTCACTGAAATGATGAATAAGTTCTGTAATAATTTTTTACAGTAATGCTACAATAGAAATCACAATAATTCTAATGCAAACCAAATCTTAACTATATAAGCTTAACCACATACTGTTTTCACTTAATAGCAAGTTCTACAACTATATGTTTTTACAGTATTTCACGATAGAAATCATGATAATTTCAATAAAAATCAATTTAGAGTTCAGAACCAGTTTGTAGTAAACCGGGTCACCCGGGTCAAAATGGGTGATCCAGATCACTGATTTGTAACCCAGTTGGATATGTTGTGCATGTTAACTCTTATGAATGTTATTTTGAGATCATAGAAGTTTTACTGATTAATTAGAAAATATTCATTTTTATAGAAACAATATTTATTAATTTATTAAAAAATTCATTTATTAATCAGTGAAAATTCAAAATGATTCTGAATTTACAGGCATCAAAAAACAATATATAACATATATTCAACCCATTTTCATCTGGGTCACTCAATTTCAATTCACATGGGTGACATGAGTGAGGAAATCACATCTGGTTCAGAACTCTAAACCAATTCAACCTTAACCACTGTGTGTATTGCATTAGCAAGTTATACAACTGAATTTTTAAGGTAAAATATAATAGAAATTGCAATAATTCTAATACGAGCTAACTTAACTGGATACTAAGTTCTGTAATATAATTCTTTAGAATAGCTCGCTAATATGATTACAAAATAATAAATAAGATGGGTGGCACTTTGCACCACCCATCGCACTAGATTATTTAAGTCAAACCTGGATGATTGCTGAAATATGAATCTTTTATTACTAATAAATCATATTGAGTGAACAGCCTAAAGAATCAAAATTACTACAAATGTTCTACAAAAACTCCACAGGCTATCCCAAAATTCTGATCCAGAGATCATTAAAGCTGGGCTGGTATAGACAATGCTAATCAACCAAGGTTGTCAATTGAGCATTTTTGCTTAATGAATTGACCATTATTTTAGTGACCTTAAGCAAAATTGATTAATCCTTGCCCACTCAACAAGAACGTATTGCATTAATTTGGTGGCTATTGCAGTCCGTAAAGATATGCAAGTGTTCTAGTAATAATGAAATCATTTCAAATACAAATTCAAAATTGAGTGACTCCAATGAAGACCCTGTAAATAAAGTCCTTATACATTTAATCAATATAACTTTAACCATATAGTTTTTTAATTTTTAATAATCTATTTATATTACAAAGAGCAACCAGGAATAAATTCTGTTGAAAAATTTATCAATGCATTATCACTAACCAATACACTGATAATTCAATTCGAATATATGACTATAATTAATTAAGCATATTACATGTTGAATAAAATGATGATTCAAAATTGCGAGCGGGCGACGAAGTCGCCCGCTAGATGTAGCATTGCTAGTTAATATATAAATTTAAAATTAATTCATAATTTGGGTTGTGAATTTGAATAACCGTTACTAATCTTGTATACCAAATTTGAACATGCTTAGAAAGATAATGATCTATAATAAATTAAACGCCTAAATCCTATCTATAATGCAAAATACGGTTTGATTTATTACGCTAGCCACGTGTTTATATGATTCGACCAAAAATACAATGTAATTTTGGCCGAACACGTGGCTGGTGTAACTCCGAAATGTGTTTCTAGAAATTTTCCACCTATTAGATTTAACCCATTTTTCAAATTAAAATACGTAAAGCATTACGTGAGCGATCGTTATCACACGGATTTTATACATAATTTAGCGTTAGTCTTATCAATGCTAATTTAAAAAGACAAGAATGCTTTCTTGCTATAAATCATAAACTTTCGGGTATATCGAGTAAAATCTGGTACGTACGTGTAGCATTTTTTTTAAATTGCCTTTTTATATATGAGTGACGGAAAGAAAATCTTGTAAATTGATTAACTATATAAATACTTGGACCAAACTAAATCCAGATTTAGGGATAATATTCGGTTTTAATAATATATCCAAATATAAGTGTAGTATCCGGTTTAAAAATATCGAATTACCCTGGGCTTTACTTATTTGTGCCGGTAATACAAACCCCTAAAAAGGAAATTTCGGGTATCCCGACGAAGCAAAACAAACGAAAAAAAGAGAAAAATGAAGAAAATACAAGAAACGGTAGTCTAGATCTACTTTTTTTATTAACAAAAAATGCCGGGGAGGTAATTTTACCTATAACACTCACTAAATCTAACACTAACCCTAATAATATTTAATAAACTTCAAATTTACTCCGTTTTTCCTTTTTTTGTTTGTGTAACCGGCACAAATAAGTAAAGTCTATTACCCTGTCCATTAACAAACTGGATTCAGGTATATAAGGATATATGTTTTGTCTAGATAAATCCTATTAAATTCAGACTTAATGATTAAAACCGGATTTAGCTTTGATTATCCGTCAGGTTACTATGATCGGACTGTCTAATAACGGAAAGTATCTTGGCCAGAATTTGATCAGGCATTGACCGGTCAAATTCTGGTTAAAAGATAGCATACAATAACGGTATTATCCGTTAGATTAGGACGATTGGGCACAATGTGATGTGAGTAAAATAAAAATTTTAATTAATAAAAAAAAGTATTTTATTATAAAAATCAAAGTTATGTGGTCTAGTGATAGTGAAAGTTTCTATTACGTAACACAATATGAACTAAAAAAAAAAAAGCAACAAAAAATTTAAGAAAAAAGATATCTAGAGAAGTTTATATACAAGGAACTATCCGAAAAAGTTTAAAATATGAGAACCTATTTTAAGCGTTTTATCTATCTAGAGAAATTTGAAATATAAGAAAACTACATTACATACTTCGACTCAGAGAAATTTAAGATTATTGGAATTTTAAAACATGAACAACTATTTTCGATACTTCGATTTATTCTAAGAATTTAAAATGTGAAAGTTTATTTTAAAAAAATGTATCTTGATAGACTGGTAGAATTTTATAGCTTAGGTATTTCTGCCAAATAATCTGTCTAATAACCAAAATAACCTTTTTTTCTGCCAGAACTCAAATAACATAATAATCATATGCAACAGTTTGGAAGGATACCTTAACAAAATATATTCTCCATTTCACTATGTTATTGGCATTTTTCAGGCTTATTGGGATACATACAGTACTTAAAAAAACTCATCGGGGTCAGCCACTGGTGGATAAAATGGATCGAATGTTATCCGTTTATTTGAATTAAAGTTTAGTGAATATTAAAAGTAGTTGCTGTATATAATAATAATAATATTGGCAGTGCTGAGAATTTATCATTACAGCCGTTTTCAAAAAGGTGTGATCACCATGTCATGGAGAATTTACGATATTCCCAGATTTCAGATCCGCTCTAATCGGGAAGTTTAATTTTTTACTAATCTAAATTTCCAAATTCTTCGATTTCCCATATAGGTATATGGAAATTGTGTTCACAAATTTTTAAAAATCGGCTGTAAAATAAAAAGCCTCATATTGATATGCCGTGATCGAATAATTATATAAAGTGATATTCACTACCTTGTGAATTTTTTCTTTACTTATACAGTATTTAGAAAATGATGGCTAAATCAGATTGTTCTGAAGGTTGCTGCCTGTGTTGCATGGTTCCATTTGCTGCTTCACTAATAATTACTTGCCCAATTCTTCGTAAGTTTCTAATTATTTTTCGTTTATTCATTCCTCACAGTAATAATTTGAACGTTCTTTATTATTCAGAATTCGCTAAAATTGTAGCATTTAAGAAAGCTGGATTGAAATTGAGTTGGATTGATGATTTGTAAGGTTTAAATTGTTAAAGAAAATTTTATCTAATACTAAAAATATATATATATAATTTGTTTATAAATTTAGTTACCTGATTCTTTTAATTGTTATGATAAGTAAGTTATGCTATAAAATTATCAATAAAATTGCAAAAATAAAATAATCTATAATTAATCGTTATATATAATTTTATTATACTATTAAAATTACAGTTACTATTATAAGCTTGGCTTGCACTTTAGTTTTCTTTCGAGATAAACCACCTGAAAGGGTAGCATGGGCTCAATTTTTCATTATAGCGTATAATACTTTATAATTATATAGTTATTTACGTTCGTTTAATTGGGTTAAATCTTTAACATAGTTCTAAATTTCACTTTTTTAAAGAGCCTGTATTCTCACATGGTATTTTCTTCTATGTAAGTGTTATGTTTGAGTGCCACCTCAGAAAAAAAAAAGGCTTCGAGCTTTTATTTATTTACATATAAGTCAACGACCACATTTTTCATGGGTGAGTCCGGTAAATAATGAAGCCCTGAAGTCGATTTTTCTTTGATAGCACTCGCTTATGCAGTCAGCTTATAACTTTTTTTAATCTCCTTAAATTTCATGAAAAAGGTACATATACTGCGATTACATACAAAGAAATGGATATTCCTCTTTCTTGTCCCGCGAATTACAATTATACTTCACATTTAGTCAAATCTGCATGTCAAATTCGTAGTGCAAATTTAATTTTTATGTGGATAGCCGGTGTACTTCTTGCATCACCTTTATTAATAGTTATTAATATTTAAAATTTTATATCAATTATAGGACATTTACATAGGATAACACGTGCAAAAAGAGAATATTAGAAATTAAGGGGTAATATTTAATACAGGTGAATGAATATAAAAAGAAAATGAAGTTCGAGTTTCACTCAAGTCTTCAAATAAAGAAAGTACTTTTTGCTTACCAATTTCGTCGTTATCCTTATCCCCATAAATAAACAAACAAGCGTGGTTCTGTCACTATCCAAGTGACGCTGAGCCAGATATTCTATTAACCCGTGACAATGAGTACAACTTATCGCTATAACCTTTAATAATCCTTAATGTTAACCTATGATTCTTTGATGTCACTACAATTTAAGTTTTAAATTTCGTTCGTGATTATTGAAATTAGTGATACAAGTCGATGCTTGTAAATCAACTTAAGTCGGTTAGTCGACTTAAACAAGCCGATTCTTATAAAACCGACTTAACCGAGTATTAAAATAAACTATCAATTAGTGCTCTGATGATACCTCGTTCTGTAACGGAACATTATTTTTTACTTTGCACTACAATGTAAAACCAGGCTTTTTTTAATATGAAGAGTATTAACGTTAATACACTCTAATTTTATTGTTACATATTCGGAGGTTTTCCATTCTTTAACTATACTGCGTAGATACTGTTGAACCTCTCCTGTCAAATCTTATAAAAAAATTAATCTACCAAGTTCGTTTCAAATCTGATAACTTCTCAATACTAATATTAAACTGTCCACAATACACATTGGTCTTGAGAGGTTCAACAGTATTATGAAACATGATTGGTGCATAATTATATGACCATACCTTTAAATAAAATCGACTTCGGCTATAAACCGAAATTAATAATCGACTCAAGTCGAATTTAAGATCGACTTGGTTCACTAACTGAAATCTATTTATCTTTTCTAGACTAATAATAATTGTCTGGTTTCTTAAAAACAATTAAGAAAACCTCTCCAAAAGCTTAAAAGAATATTCAAATAAATAAATAAATAATAAAATAAATAAAAGTACGAAAAATAATCTCAGTTGAAGAATTTTCCGTAAAACTGCAAGGCCGGATGTTCAGGTTTGCTACACCTTCGAGTTTTGCTGATGTACAAGATTCTGTTCTTTAACATCTCCATAACCATGCTACTGTATAATTTATTAACGAAATATTTTTAATATTTGAGTTTTTGACAATCTTTACATGGTGTATGTTATGATCAGGATCATATTAATGGAATTAAATATTATTTTACGTTGTCATTATTTAATTTTCTTTTAATAAAACTCTTAAAAACTATTTCAAAAAGTTATGCCTGATTTTTTTTTTAAAAGTTCTAATTAAACGAATTAAACTCCTAAAACTTGTATATCAACAAAACTCCTAAAATTTAGTTTTATTCACTAACACTTCCTTTTAGAATAGACTATTTAAGGATGTTAGTGGTGAAAACCTCCTTTGATTTTGTAAAACATGAAAATTGCAATATATATTAAATTTCATAGTTTACTGATTATTTAGTCAATTTATAATTCTATATTATTCTATGCAATGATTATACACTTGAGGTTTGCATTTTCATTAATATGATTAGTAGTCGAATTTAGAAAAGTAAACATAATTTGTTGATTTTCTTTAATTTAAAAAAATTAAATGAATCGACCATTATATTTCCTGATGAGATCATGCGGATTTTATTTAATATTAGGCGTTTATCCAACTTCTGAAGACTAGCATTTCTGATAAAGGTTTACATGATCTTGAAATGTATTCCTCCTGGTGTCTCTGTGTAATAAACACATAATACAAGCTTGTTGTGAAATATAAAAAACACCTCTATGCTATAAACATCTGTTTTTACTTTATTTCTAATACCCAAAATTTGCGATTAAGATATTAGATTGTCATTTAGCAGAATATTTTGTATTACAGTATTCATAAGAATGTTTTAGAGAACTATAACTTTTGTATTTGTTCATCAGAATAGGAAAATTTTTAGAAAATCGTCTTACTAATACAGTATGATGGATTTAACGTTTACACCCCTGGAATTCATAGCGCCGGAGTTAGGTTGCATAAATGGTGTGATACGTATATAATGCAGAGTCTATTGCGTGTAAACAGTGGTTGAAATTCAATTTTGTTTATAAACAGGGTTTAAAATTCAATTTTGTTTCAATATGCGGAAAGGCTTGATAAATTTGTAAGCATAATATTTCGAAAAAAAAAAGATACGTAAACACAATAAAATTTACAGATTTCAAAAAAATTTTACTTGTGGAATGGATTTTCAATCTGCGCACCGCAGACACCGCATATAAATTTTAAACACTGCGTGTAACCCGGGCAAAAAGGAGGTTAGATTCTTTAATAAAATTCAGAAGCTTTGAATATTAGTGAAAAGTGGAAGGGCCTGAACGATACGCTGGTCGAGCGTATAAGCCAACCTTATCTGTTATATAATTGGATCCGGAACGCGTGAGTTTAAAGAATTCCACGACACTAGCTTACAGTATTTACAGCATTAACTATTTCTATACGTGAGTGATCCTTGTAATGTTTTATGTACAATATTTGATTTCTGATGACCCTAAATAGTAATATTAGAAATTAAATCCCGTAAGGTTAAAATTAAAATTGGTTAAATGCATAAGAATTTACGGACTTTCACGTTGGCGGCATTCAAATTTGTGGATCATATACAAACACAAACATTTGTGATAAAGGATATGCAATATTAAACTATATAAATGTAACACGAATCAGTAATATACTTATTATGCCAAAAAGGAATTTTCTTAGTACTACGCATGAATGGCCATACGTACGTACGTACGTATGAAAAGCGGAAAACAAATATTATAAGGTAGTACGTTGTGAGGGGCTCCGGAGGGCCTAGTTTTCTATTTTAGTGTTATTCTATGTCAATTGATAGTAGTTTTATTTCTTTTCTAGTTGGGTATAGGGATTTTTAGTTAGTACGAAGTAGACATAGCAAATGATTACCTTATTTTTAAAGTACACTTCGTCATTTGTACTATTTATGGCCTTTATTCCTTTTATGGCATTAGTGACAGAAATGGAATTAATTCCATTAATTCCATTAATGGCACTTCGGGAATTAATGCCATTTCGTTAAGAAATTCAATCTTAAAACCTGTATTTATATAAGCATGTAAAAACTATAAAAGCGACTCTTCTTCGCTTCAATAAAGAGGGAGAACTAGCTGAGAACTGCCATAACTCACTAGTGTACATCATTTTACGTTGTAACTCATAAACATTCATTCTCCTACTTTCCTGATAAATAAACTATCTTACTATACCATAATTCCCGAATTAGAGCCTCGTGACATAGTCTAGAGCTCTATTTGGCCCTAATAACTCGGACCAAGTCTTTCCACGCCTCTTTCCGCCTTCCAAC
>CAJVPY010002058.1:0-17254 GCA_910591965.1 Dentiscutata erythropus | reverse complement strand
TTGATATGTAATTACTTATATAAATTAATCAATAAAGATATGAGCAAGGCCTCACCTTAATACCAAAAAAAAAAAAAGTTTTATCAGATGAGAAACAGTTTACACAAGCAGCAGATATTTATGGGTTTTGTGTTATTATAGCAGAAATGTTAACTGGGCAAAGACCTTTTGATAGACGCAAATTTAATGCTAAACTTGAAGTAGAGATTTGTGACCAGAGTTTGCACCTTGAACTTCTAAATACTTTATCGAATTGGCTGAGAAATGTATAAATTCTAATCTACAAAAATAACTTAGCACTTCAGATATTAACCAAGAAATTGAATCTTGGCTTAAAAAGATAGCTAGTTCAGATGATAATGAAATCAAAAAACAGTTTTTGGATACTGATAAAGTTATTAAATCGTTGCTAATACAAATGCATCCTGATAGAATGTATACTAGCAAAATTACTATATAGCACGAAATTAATTTCAAAGACAATTAAAGGTATCTATTTTCAATTAATTCATAAAAACAATATTATATTAATTTATTTAAAAAATATTATTATTTATTTTATTAAGAATAGTCAACAGTTATTCTTCATTTGATAAGAATTAAAGTTTTCTCTTTGTGGCACTTATATAGTAGTGTAAAGTATTTTAAAATCTTATTAATATGAACTGTTTTAATCGGCATTCCTGATCTACTAGTCTTGTTAAGCATCACAATTGGCGGGAGGGTTTTTTTTCAACGCATTTCCCTCAACATCAGCAAATGAAATAAACAATCAATAACAACCAGACAACATCATCAACTTTAATATAGAATTAAGCAAAATATAGCAAATTAGATAATTATTGATAATGAAAATTTGAAATTTTTATTTAATATTTTAGATTTTTAATTTACATGTTATATAATTGTAATTTTATACAAAATAGAATAAACATAGAGTAATATAGTGAATCTTAATTAATAAATGTAAATTTTTTATTTTAAACAAAACAAAATAAATAAATTAGCGATTATATATATGTTGCTTTACTAAATTTCTACAAGTATAAATAGATTTTAATGGGTCAAATATAGAGTCAAGAAAATTCTAGTTATCTGGGTAATTTATTATAGTCATATAATAAAATGTCTACTCAGATACAATTTCTAGTCAAATAGAAACACTTCACAACAAAAAATCAACTCAACTTTTAAAAATTGTATCCAGGAAGAATTTGCTATTATATAGCTATAGTAACTTATCAGGATAACCCAGGTAAATTAATAATACCTGGGTTGAGATTTTTTCCACATGTACAAGTTCCAGGTACAAACTCTGGTTGTGATCTCTTGCAAATTTTCAAGTTTAGTATTAAATTATACTTGTACAAGATTTTGTCACAACGAACTTTTTATTGCAATCTGCATAACAATAATATAATTACTATGATTATTTTTTGATGCTTCAATACAGTTCAAGAACAAAAGATTCTTGTAACCAATTTCATAATAATTTTCAATTCTTGGATAAATCCTTGCTAATTTTTGTTTGAATCACAAATTACTTTAAGTGCAACAGACTGTCATATACCATTAATTCTATCAACCCAATATACACTATATATATCCATTAAAAGGTCTTTGCCCAGTTGATATTTCTGCTATAATAACACAAACTATAATTATCTGTTGCTTGTGTAAACTGTTTCTTGCCTGATAAAACTTCTGGTGCAGCATAAGGCATAATTTTATAAATTTCTCCTAAAATAATATTGCTTATTTAGAATAGCATTTTTAATTGTCAAACCTTATAAAATAATAATAATAATAATATAAGAATTGAATCTGATATTCCTTTCTCTGTCTATTAAAAGTATTATCTCTACCTTGAACAGCCAAATCTGTATCGCTCCTAATCAGTTGTAATTCTAGACAATCCAAGATCTGTGATATAAGTGAGTTGGTCTTGCAAAACATTGCTATATGAAAATCTGCATGAACGTATTGCATATATAGTAGTGAATAAAAGTGAGATATAGATCGTGGCAGATCTAAAATGTTAATGAGAATAAATGGCAATTAATAAGTAAAAGTGAGATATAGATCGTGGCAGATCTAAAATGTTAATGAGAATAAAATAAATAGCAATTAATAAGTAAAAGTGGAATATAGATCGTGGCGGATCTAAAATATTATTATTAACAAGAATAAAATAAATTTAAAGGTGTATAATAAAATAAACTTTGATTATAGTATTTTTTTATATATATGGAAGCACAAAGTACTATCACTATTTCAAAGTTTAGACTAAAAATAAATTTTATATCTGATACACGATTTGTATAACCAATAGATGCTCAACTTTTTCAAAAACTCAAATATCGAGTTTTTGCTCGATTTTGCCGAGCACTATGTATTATTATAATTTCTATTGTAATTTACTATAAAAAATTCTGTTACAGAACTTATTTGTATTATAATAACTTGCAGAGTGAAAATTAGCACCAGAACTGAGGCTTGTAGTTAAGTTAGTTTGTATTAAATTATTATTGATTTTTATTATGAGTTTTTAATGTATATTATATATTTTTTTAATAGTCATGTTACATGCCCTGCTTTATTAATGAAGTTTACTAATTATAAAATTAGTGAGTTATACTATGTTTCAAGGGCAAAAAAACTGAAATGTGGCTTATCTGGTTACTTTGCATAACTAAATACTAACTCAGCACCTATGTGTGACCTGCCAAATATAAGTTTGGGCTCCCCAGTTTGGATTAATTTATTTCAAAAAGGCCTGCCTTGGATCACTGTTCTGGTTTACTGGCCTGTTAGGACTATCTTCTTTTCCAACTTTCTTCTCCTAGTCTTCTAGGTAGAAGAACTATACTACAAGAACAACAGAAAATTTACAAAATTAAAGAGAAACTAAAAAAAGGAAAAAAATCTAAACTAAACAAAAAAAAAAAATAATACACCAAAGAAGAATAAAGAAAAAGAAAAAAAAGCCACAAAGAAAACAGCCATGATAACACTATTTTTGTCTATACCAGACTATATAAATTATATAAATTGTATAGAAAAAATTTTACTTTAGCACTATATATAATAAGAAAAAAAGAAAAGAAAAAAATTATCTAATATCTAGAAGTTTCTACATATGATCCTCTGATCTCTTATAGTCTATCATCACTTGAGTTAGCTTGTATTAAAATTGTCTTAATTTTTATGTAGTTAAGATTGAGTTAGTTTGCATAGAATATGATTAACTTACTAACAATCACTTTGTAGACATATATTTCACCAACAATTACTTATTGATAAGTTCATTTTACTGACAGTTTATTTTACTGAAGCTTATTTTACAGACATTGTAATTCTAATCAATATAGTTAGGTTAGAATCAGAGTTAAATTTAATGTAATTTATAAAAAAAAACTTGCTAGTGAATAAGCTTTAGTAAAATAAACTATTAATAAAATAAACTTGTAAATGAATAATTGTTGATGAAATGAAATAATTGCAGTGAAGTAATATGGACCCTGTAGTTGAATTAGTTTGTGATAGAAGTATTTGTGAGACACTGTAAAAACTCTGTAGCAAACCTTACTATTCTGGTAATAAATATTTAGTAACTCATTAATGCATGTTATTTAACATTATTCATATTTTAGTCACTTTAATATCTACAAAATACATATAATGAACGAAAGTTAATTTTAAAAAATCATAGATAACAACTGATAATGTGAATAGTATTCATGTTCAATTTTCACACATTGATTATTATCATTATTAATTCACAATTATGATAATACTGTATAATATTAATCATAAAAACTATCAAAATGTTATTTTCGATGAATATAATCCTTATAAAGTTAGCTAATTTAATACAAACAACCAAATTTCTTAAAGATTACAATGTATGACCAAAGTATTATTTTATGATATTATTAGGAAAGAGCATATTTTCTGAACCTACCATATTGCATTATGACGCTAATCTTGTACACACACCTTTTCATACTGTTAACTTTAACAATAATGATACTAATATAGCTTCAATTGATTGTCGACTATGCATAAACATGATTGCTAACCAGATATCAAATACTGGTATGTGATTAATTTTAACAAACATATATATTTGAAACTTGATAAACACCAATACTAATACAGATTGATTTTTTAAAATTTTAATAATAAGGTTGGTATAACAGATATAAATAATAAAAGCAACTGATTGGTTAATATATACATCATTGTTTATCAATCAAATATAAGAAGAGACAATACTCCAGAATGAATTGACAAAGTGAAAGAAAGTTCCAAGGCAAATTTACAAAATTATACCCTTTTTTTAATGCAAAGATTTAATAAAAGAGCCAAAAAAAGAAAAAATAAAATAAGAAGATTGGTTAAATAGAGTTAATTCTAAATACTACATAAATTACATTCTTGTTATCTATTTTAAAAACCATCATAGCTGTATTAAAAAGATAAAATTAACCTTTACTAAATCCAACTCCATTTTATTAAACTCTAAAATTTAAAAATAAATCCAACATTGACCAAAGCTACCATGAGTTTCTTGTGCAAAACCCTAATACACAGTGTATATTAATTCATATTCATATAACATGCTATACAACTGAAAAAATTATAAATACATCCTGAATACAATAAAAAATTTTTGGGGGCTTGTACATAAGCTCTATATAGTGCTATATAAGATAAGAAGATATAAAATTTTTGATAAAAATCTTTTCTGTTTTAGTTTATAAGAAAATATAGTATATTACCTCTAGCATCACCAACTTAAAAAATTTTGCAAATCATGTACTGGCCAATTAAATTTTTCTTAATGAACATTAACAATATGTTAAGATATATTTTTTTTTTAAAAAAAAAATTGTAAAACATTTATTTAAAAATATTTCTTATTTAAAATTTAATAATTTTTTTTACTAAAAAAACAAAAATAACAAAATTTATAAGAAACCATTCTCACAGTCTAATTAAAATACTTTACGAAAAATTTTACTAACAGAAACTTTGCCCTAACTCTAACTCTAACTCAACCACAAACTACAATGTTGAATTCTTAGTAAAAATTACAGGAAGAAATAACTTTAGTAGATGCATTACCTACTCTAACCCAACCCAAACTACAATGTCAAATTCTTAGTAAAAAGAACCAAAGAAAGCATCATCAAAAAAATGATGAAGCGACCACTAAAAGATGACAAGAGAGTCCCAAAAGAAAGACGAGAAAAGCACCAAAAAAATCACTGAAAAAATACAAAAAAGTGGTGAAAGAAGTACTGAAAAAGTGACGAAAAAGTGAAAAAAAAGAAAACAGCAATGAAAAAAAAACGTTGACCTAAAAAAAAAAAGAACATGAAAAAATATTAAAAAGAATGAACTATCAATAGAATGAGCAAGTAACCACTAAAAGGATGATGAAGAACAATGAAAACTCCATAAAGGAACCCAAACCTTGACCAAAAAAAAAAATGACAAAAAAAACTGAAAAAAATGAAACAATGAAAAAAAATGATGACAAAAAAGAAACAATGGAAAAACAATGAAAAAAAATAACAAAAAAATGACGAAAAAAAACTCACTAAAAAAAACAATATACGTACCTATTTATAGTAGTTGATTGACATATCACATGATAGCAAAATTTTTTAAATTGGTTACGTAGGGTCTTAGCAAAACCAGTAGAAAAGGAGATCCGCATCCAACTTTAACTTTACATGGAAATAATCTATGGCATGTGTGCAAAAAAGATTGTAGAGGGTTAAAAAATTCAAGTTAATCATCTTTAGGTGCAACTTCAACCTGATTTAGGTTCCGATGAACCTAAATTTGGTTTATTTGAACCTAGATAAATTTTATTGTTTGTTTAATTCCCCATGCAATTTTTTTTTAAAAAATATCGTTAAATGAGGTTTAATTTCAAGTCATCTAATATTCGAATACTCCCTGATATTAAGATAGAAATAATTTACAAAAAATTTTTTGACATATTAATATTCATAAGGTTGAAGAGATTTGCAGAAAATTATCAAAAAATCAATAATAACAAGATGTTATATAATATTAGTAGATATTATACGGATAAATTGAATTAGTATAGTTAAACAAGATTTTATAATTTTTACATATCTAATTTAAGAATTGAGATCAAATAAATATTCAAGAAAATTTTAGTAACTTCACATGATTATAAACTGAAGAAAAAGATCGATATTCGAATAACTTTATCTAATGTTTAAAAACGACTTAAGAAAAAGATAGCCAAATAACATTTTAATTATCGAATAACGATTAATATAGACTTAAAAATTCTCCAGAAAGATTTTCTTTAAGCGCTCTAACTTTGAAAATTTATTCACTTTGAAATTTAAAAACATTATACAGTCAGACTTCGGTTACGTATATCTCCGCTAAGTTACTATCTTACAAAATAAATATCCTATATTTCTGTATTTGTTAAATTTACCTTAGTTATATCTTAATCCAAAGTATCTTTAGACAAAGCTAATACAGATAGTAATAGTAATAAATAACGAAAAACTTCGCTTCTAAATGAGTCCTTGTGGTTACCAATTATTTTTGATTATTTTTGCAGTGAATATAGGCGTTCTCTCAAAGCTAGAAATGACTTTTACAATGATTTTTTTTTATTAACAGTTTAATGAAAACTTATTATTTGTTATTTCCTTAGCAATACTGTATACTATAATCTTATGAAATTGGTCTATTTATCCGTGGTTTAACCTTAGGACTTTTTTATATTAGAGTAATGTTAAATAAAACTTCGCGTCATTGTGGCGCATTTGTGAAATGCCCCAAATTTTTTTATATCATTAAATTTATTCAAAATAAGGTACGTCGTCAGAAAAATAAAAATTTGACAACAGGAAGATGGGTTAGACGTTAGAAATATTTATATTTTTGGTGACCAAAATATCTCTTAATTTGTCGTGAAAATTCCGGACTGAAGATCACTGTAGATAGGAATGTATTACATAAATTACATTGTTACGTTTCATGTAAATTACATTGTAACTTATGAAATTGTAATGTAACTTTACATTGAATAGCGCATTGTCACTTGATAATTTTACCGATATTACAAAGGTTTAACCAGCGCTAATAGATATCCATTATTATGTTCGGAATTGTAATTTTTATTTATTTTTAATGCAAGCATTATAAAAATTACATGTAATTTTGATTTCAGAAGATTACTCAAAATTTCGTAAAATAACGTAAAATTACAGTAATTTTCCATCCCTAAGGCGAGACCAATTCGATTCAGTGGTTTACGTTACCCCCCCTCACTATATACGCGGAAAATTTCGGAAAATTTTTATAATAACGCGGAGCATTTCGTGAAAAAATTCATAATAAACTCCCTCCAGCCCCCCTCTTTATTTGGAGTAGGAAACCACTGAATTAAATTGGTCTCGCCTAACTGTAGATCCTTTCCGATCTAATTCCAGAGCCAAAATTTTAAATTTTTTTAAACTTCTAGAGACGATTTCTCAGTAACCATTCGATCAAATTTAGTAAAGCGTTTTATTTGATTCAATATTTTTGTAAACAAATAAAAAAAAGTTCATAGAATTTGGTTTAGTGGTTATTGAGAAACCTTCGCTAGAAGTTTTGAAAAAACTTGAAATATCTTGGAAAAAAAATTCAAAATCGCAAATTTTTTCTTTCTAACGATGATTTCTCAACACCCATCTATCTAAATTCAATGAAATTTTTTTTGATTTTGATTCTGCAAGTATGAAGGATTTAAAAAAATATTTTTTACCGAATTTGTATAGACAGATGTTGAGAAATATCGATTAAAAGCTAAAAAAAAGTTTGGCCGCAGCTTTTTTATTATGGATGTCTAAACTTTGAACGAAGATAACTCGGCACTTATCTAATCAAATTCGATCAACTTTTTTATTTTAATTCTATGAAATTATAAAATTAAAATAAAAAAATTTTAATGGAACATGATTCATTCAAATTTTAGATATCCGTAAAAAAAGCTGCGGCCAAATTTTTTTTTAACTTTAATCAATATTTCTCAACATCTGTCTATTCAATTTCAGTTAATTTTTTTTATTTTAATCTTGCAAACTTGCAGAATCAAACCAAAAAAATTTCATTGGATAGATGGTTGTTGAGCAATTATTAATTAAAATTTAAATAAATAAATTTCTTTTTTTTAAATTTTTTTACAAAACTTTAAATGATGTTTTCTCAACACCCATATATTCAAATCCAATGAATTTTTTTATTTTGATTCTGCAAGTATTTAGGATTAAAATAAAAAAAATTTACTGAAATTGAATAGACAAGTGTTGAGAAATATCGATTAATAGCTGAAAAAAGTTGGCTGCAGCTTTTTTTACGGATGTTTCCATTAAAATTTTTTTAATTTAATTCTATAATCTCATAGAATTAAAAATAAAAAAGTTTTGATTGAATTTGGTTAGAAAAGTGCTGAGTTATCTTCATTCAAATTTAGATGTCCGTAGAAAAAAAGCTGCGGCTAAACTTTTTTTTGGCTTTTAATCAATATTTCTCAATATCTGTCTATTCAAATTTGATCGAATTTTTTTATTTTAACCCTATGTACTTGCAGAATCAAAATAAAAAAATGCTCATTGAATTTAGATTTTCTTTCTAGGATATTTCAAGCTTTTTCAAAACTTCTATCGAAGGTTTCTCGATAACCACCAAACCAAATTCAATGAATTTTTTTTTTTTTTTTTAATTTATAAATATATAGAATCAAAATAAAAAAAGGTTACTAAATTTGATCAAATGGTTACTGAAAAATCTTCGCTAGAAGTTTAAAGAAATTTAAAATTTTCGAAAGGATTTTCAATTTAATAGATTCTGATTGGTGAATATTTGGGCTCCGTTATCAGATCGGAAAGGATCTACAATAATCTTCAGCTCGGGGAAAGGTTCTACATATAAATTTCGCAAAAATCAACTTCAACTTAATATATAGCAAATAAATTAAGCTAATTTATCTTGGAGTCAATATTGTCTGAGTAAAGATGCGAACATATTGCCATGAATTGTCATATTATAATAAGTTTCGTAAAAAAATGGCATCATGTATGTTCTTCTAGTCTAGCACAATTCAATTTTAAATGTTCGTCTGTTCCTGGGTTTGTGCAACTACTTATGCAAATTTATATGATTAGTTAGATAAATTCTAATCGTATCATATGAATTTGCACTGTGTCCACAGAATTTTTGGCCCGCAAGTAGGGACACAAAAACTTTACAAAGTAATTAAGTAATAAAAATTCTTTAATCATATCGAAAATTTACTTTAGCTAAATTGGTTAAAAGTTTTTGAAATTTTAGCCGAACTGATCGAAATTTTTCGAAATTTTGGACAATTATCAAATAGTTCAAGCAGCTCCTCAATATAATTTACTAGTGATCGAGATCCTGCTCAATTATTTCGATTAATCAAAATTAATTGAAGTGATCCTCATAACGATTTTATCGGAAATTTATTGTGAAAAATGAGATTTAAATTTAATCTAACAAAGTAACTCTATGAAAAAAAAAGACAATTGTTAGGTCAGATTTTTTGATTAAAATGATTAAACACGATCTGTTTTCTTAGCCAATCAGAATATCCTATTAAACATTGAGGGAAGTGTTTGGGAAAAAGCTAAGTTTGAAACTGGTTCCAAAAAACATAAAACCCCGAATAAACTCGATTTAAATAGTAAAGCTAGACCACAACATTGACGTAAGGATTTGTCTTGAGACTGGCTTAATCATATTAAATTTAAATCTAGCTTTAATAGTCATAATATATTAGCACTATCTATGTTAGCAGATTTTTAATAATAATTAGTTGTGCTCGAAAAACTAGGAGTGGAGGGATATGCTGCATATGAAATTAAATTATGCTACAATGGATCACACTAAATACCTCAATCAATGAGCTATTATCGATTTTATGTGGTTTATTAAATGTCCTTGAAATTTTGCAAATACTCGGCTACTTCTATTACTTTTATTGCTTTCCGTATGTTATACAATTCGTTAAGGGTAATAATATAATGTCACCGAAAAAAATTATTGTTGAGTTTTTTAATAGGAAAAAAATCATAAAGGTAATACGTTTATAGCAAACAGCACGAAATTGCTTGAACACTAATTCTATATACTCTAATAGTTATAAAGTTTGATGAGCCGGTGCAAAAAAAAGATTGTTTGTGGCAAAAAGTTGGTTGACCGGAATGATAAACTCATTCAACATTTTTCTACATATGATATTTGAAATTTTTTTTTCTTTGACGTAATGAAATATGTTTCTTGTATCTGATTTGATCAGTTAAAATCAGTGTTGTCAATTTTACCGGCCAACCTAAATTTGTTTGGCCTTTCAGCCAAAAAATTGGCCAAATTGGCCAAAAAAACATATGAATTTGGCCGAATTGGCCATTTTTTGGCCGGCCAAAAATGCTTGGCCGATAAAAATTGCCAACACTGGTTAAAATAGTTTCGCTAATTAAATTTTAAATCCTGGCACATTTCAACACATTTTAATTCATGTATCTAAAAGACAATTATATCATCTATTTAATCCGTTCAACTAAGATAAACGATGTTTATAAATTATAAAAACGTTTATTTATATATATCATTATATAAAATTGAGATAAAAAAAACCTTAACTAAGGAAAAAATCTTAAAAATATATAATAATATTAAAACAAATAAAAAAAACAAATAAAAACATATAGTGTGAATAAATGCTAAATAAATACTAATAAAGCAAAGTAAATTTGTAATAAGTTAATTGGCATTTACCATTAATACAGTAATACGCTACTTAATATAAGTTAATTGACATTTATCCCTAATATAGTAATACGTTACTTAATATTGTTTATATTTAAATATTTTAAATATTGCAAAGAATTGTTATTTCTATAAATTATTTTAAAAAAAATCGACTTCATATTCTTTATAGTAGTCTTCCACCATAAGATTCAAATCATCGCTATCTTTTCTATCTCTTATATATTTCCCATGTCCTACTAACTCTAAGTCTACTTCTTTTTTTATATTTATTTAATTTACTAAAACAAGCTTTGTTAATAGATTTAAGCTTTATTTTCCACATCGTATAAGGGCTAAGCATTAGTTCTCCTCTCTTAATTTTATCATATGTTTCATTGTTTCTAAGCGGTTCTCCGGTATTCTTTTTTTCAAAACTATAAAATATTTCTTGTTTATGGCTTATTATCACGTAAAACTTATTGCTATATCGATAATATGAGTTGCCTAAATGAACATATTAACATTAAAGTGTTTAAGTTCACGGTCAATTTCATTTTGTATTGTTTCATTCTCTGATTTAAACTTAATACCTATCTTGATTGCATTTTTGTCATCATGATCACTTTTTGTTATTTCTGCCTTTATAGTAATTTCTTCTCCGCTTAGCAACTTTGATATTTCTTGACTGTATATATTACCTTCCCATACAAAAAATGGATTTGAGGATTCATATTCACTACTAAATTCTTCCTTTACCAAAAATCTATCTTCATTATTAATAGCTAATTTGCGTTCTTGAATTACTGAATGCAATATGTTTATCTGCGATATTATGCTATCAATGTCTTTATTGTTATCAATGTCTTGATCCAGTGAATTTAAGGCTTTCAAATACTCATTTGCTAATGGAAATACCCATTGATTAAATGCACTTTTAGCTCTTTTAAAATGCCCTGTTAGAATATTGGCTCTTATTTCTTGTTCTAATTCGATAGTAGCACTTTCTTCATTAGTTGCAGAATAAATATGTGCAATATAACTAGCAAGATTTGCCTGATCATAATAGTCTTGTACACAGTCATATATATTAATAAGAGTAGTTCTTCCTTCATCCAACTTTTCCATATAACAAATTGTATCTTCTTGTATATCGAATCCTTTAGAGATTTTCTGAATTTCATTTCTAATACTTTCTAATGAATTTTGCACTTTCCATTTAGTTAGATCAAGAAAAACGTGAGATTTGTTATTGATTTTATTTTCTATGTTATTAATATCATCCTGCATTTATTAATCATAGGAACAATAGTCTTATTAATATTTTCTTCATACTGCTTTAATTTTTTAATACCGTCATCTGCTTGCTTTATTGAATTACTTAATGCATCAAGTCTTTCTTTATCTTCTTGATATTTGACATATAACTCAATCACATTTTCAATAGTTTCAATTCCAACTTTAAAGTCCTGTATTACCCTTAATTTAACACTTGTTTTTTGATTAGCAGTAGCATTTTCATTCTTTTTTTTTAGTTCTTCTAATTTTGTCTGTATTTGTACTAATTCATCTTTAATTTCCTTTACTATTGTTTTTTTAAAATTAACCTCACTTAATTTTTTTTGAATCTTAATTAAATTTACTTTTATATTAGACAAGTCTGTATATTTATTACATTCGTAAGACAGTTTTTTTAATTGTTGTTCTGCAATCTTTATCTCATTTTCTTCAGATTTAACCATTTCTTTCATATTCTTTAAAGAATCTTTTATATCTTGAGGAATTTCAAATTTTGATTTACTTTTATTCTCTTCTGAAATAAATGCTTTCACTATATTATCTCCTCCTTTTATTACACCACTAGCAATTCCAATAGGACCACCAACAACACTTATTGTTTGGCCTACAATTTTTAAAATTTCTAAGATTTGTCTTAATACTAATTTTTTCTTTAACTCACTCTGTTCTTCTTCTAATGTTTGCTTATTTTCTTTAACCTTTTTGATTAATTCTCTTGTTTACTCAATCAATGAAATTATTTTATTATTTATTTCATTGACAATTTCATTCATTTCACACATGATCTGATCTTTAATGTTATAGGCCTCTTCAATTTTCTGCTGAATTGTATTTTCATATTGGTCATTAAATTTTTTATTTCCATACGTTTGTTTGCATCTTTGAATAATTTAATATCATTTTAAACCTTTTCAAAATATCCATTTATATCAATTATTAAATTAGATTTCGATTTGGATTTGAGGTTGCAAATCTTGCTAAGAGTACATGTATATAGATAGCTAAGTGTCTTTTTATCTTGTTTGCTGCTAAATTTTACTGTATATTCTTCAATAAGTTTTAGAAAAAACTGGCAAAAATGATGTGCAATATCATGATTATCTTTTAGGTTAAATTGTCTTTCAAAATTTTTTTGAATTTTTTAATTAGCTCTTTTGTAAAATCACAATAGCGATTGTAAAATTTTTCAAATTTGGAATAATTATTTAATTGGAAAGTATCTAACTGTTCAAAAAATTTGCTCAATTAAAAATCTACTTCTTTATTTTTTAAGAACTTGAAAACCTCAACTTGACAAGAAATTGCGGCTATATGTAATGGTTTCCAGCCACTTATATTTTCACAATTAATTTTTTTGTCTTGGTTGTGTAAAAATTCCACAATATTCATATGTCCATTCCATACTGCTTCATACAATGCCGTCTCTTTATTGTTATCCGTAAATTCAACTAAATTAATGTTTTTTCCTACTAAATCCTTTACTATTTCTTCATCATCTTCAAATGCAGCCCAATGTAATGGTGTCCTACCATTTTCATCAATTATATCTTGTTTTGCTCCAGCCTTTAATAAAAATTTAACAGCTTTAATATATCCCTTTCCTGCAATATAATGTAATCTTATATAATCATTATTAGTTGTTTCTAATAGTAACTTAACAGCATTGTCATATCTTTTCTTAGCAGCAAAATAAATATGATAGAAATACTGTTTGTTAAAATCTTTATCGCTTCTAGCTTCTACTTCCAGTAAATATTTGACTGTTTCTGTGTGCTTATTTTCTGCAGCACAATATAATGCTGTTTTACTGTATTCACTAGTAGTTTTAATATTACCATTATGTTCTAGCAAAATTTTGATCACTCCTATATGTCCTGCAGCAGCGGCAAAGTGTAATGCTGTCCAGCCATTATTACTAGCAAACTTAATCTTGGCATTTTTTTCAAGCAAAATCTGAACAACTTTTCGATGACCACGATATGCAGCTTTATGCAAAGCTATTTCACCATTATTATTAATATGATTAACATCAGCTTGATGATTTATCAAAAAATTAATGACATTTTCATAACCTGCTTCTACTGCATAAAACAATGGTGTATCACCATTATTATCACTATCATTAACCTGAGCTTTGTTTTCTATCAAATTTTCAACGATAAATGTACAACCATTTTTTGCAGCCCAATGCAAAGCTGTTTTACCATTTTGGTTTTTGTGATTAACTTCAGCTTTGTATTCCTTAATAACAGATTCAATTTTTTTACTATCAATTTAGATCAAAAGATTATTTAGCAATAATAATGGTGTTTGATTTAACAAACGAATATACGTATTCGAAGATAGTTAATAATATAATCAATCAAAATATTATTAAATAAATAATAATTGATATTTAAATTCGGATTTAAAAAATGAATATACATATTCGAACTTACTTGCTGTAGTTACTATAATCGATTAAAATATTATTTAATAAATGATAATTGATATGTAAATTCTGATTTAACAAATAAATATATGTATTCGAACTTACTCGCTGGTAGTTAATATAATCAATTAAAATATTATTTAATAAATAATAATTGGTATTTAAATTCTGATTTAACAAATGAATATACGTATTCGAACTTACGACCTAATAGTTAATATAATCGATTAAAATATTATTTAATAAATAATAATTGTTATCCGACATTTCATATGATCATGTGAATTTTTTTGCCATGATATTTTTTGCATAATCAGTTTTGCAAAACATCACGGAAAAAACTTCACATGGTCATATTAACTATCGGATAACATCAAATAACAGCAAATTGTTTTTTTTCATCGGAGTTAATTTCACTCATGTGCTGCGTAGCAGCACATGGAGTGACATTAATTCCGACAAAAAAAACAATTTGCTGTTATTTTTTGTCGTCTGTCCAATAATGTACACATATTTAAATTCTGATTTAACAAATGAATATACGTATTCGAACTTACTTTCTGATAGTTAATATAATCGATTAAAATATTATTTAATAAATAATAATTGGTATTTAAATTCTGATTTAACAAATGAATATATGCATTCGAACTTACGCTCTGATATTTAATATAATCGATTAAAATATTATTTAATAAATAATAATGATATTTAAATTCTGATTTAACAAATGAATATACGTATTCGAACTTACTTTCTGATAATTAATATAATCAATTAAAATATTATTTAATAAATAATAATTGATATTTAAAATTTTGATTTAACAAACAAATATACGTATTCGAACTTACATTCTGATAGTTAATATAATCGATTAAATATTATTTAATAAATGATATTTAAATTTAATAAATACAAACAATCAAAGTACACTACTTAGAAAGATTGTTATTTAATCTCTAATAAATGAATACATGTAATAGAACTTACATTTTAGCAATTAATGGTATTCCTATAAAAAAAATTAAGTTTAAATATTTTTTACATAGATCATTATAAAATGCATCTATGGTGTTTTTGCATCTATTACGTTATTGTTTTAAGGCTTTCCATATGCGAACCCTACAGCAAAAAGAAGCAGTGGGATATTTTAATTTTATGTAAAAATTTTCTAATTTTATACCTATTAATTTAAATCTTTAAATACAAAAAAATCTTGCTTATATTAAAAACAAGCGATATTTTGTATTTTGAAGATTTAGACTGATAAATATTAAGGTGGTGCAAATTTTTACATAAAATATTTCACTGCCCCCTTTGCCGTGAGGGGCCCCATAAATAATCTTCAGCTTTCTGTAAAATCTTGGAATAGCAAGCAGAGCATTGTTTTGAGTTACTGCCTGAACTCAGAATAACGCCCATTCCCCTATTACAAGATTTTATAATACGGTAATTTTTTATTAGGGTAAGTTTCAAGGTTTGTGCCATAAAACGTTTCCCAGTATTTTTGATAGCATATATATTGTAAACTCCATAGAAGTGCTTTAATAAAAGCGATTTATTACATATCATTTTTACAAACCATCAAATTCCCCAGGTTCATCCATATCATTTAATATTTTATCAAATAACAATGACTATAAAGCAAGAAGAGATACAGGAGTGTTTTTCAGGTGAAACCGTCTCAAATTAGGAAGTGATGTGGGCTGTAAAAATAGTGTTCCAAAATTGATACACAAGCTGAAATCAGTATGTGTAATTAGCATGATAAACCACTTTTGGCAGACGGTCTCCATTTGTATCTCACATGTAACCGCTGCCAGTAGCAGGTCTTTAAAGTCATGTTTTTCGGGTCTATGGGCCTGCCGAAAAACCTTGACTTTGAAGATCTGCTACCAGTGTTTAAAATTCAGATCGAAACCTACTTGCACAAATGCAGTTCTGTCACAGGTTTTAATTACACAAATTGCACACATGTGCATATAAATTTTATTTAGTTAATTTTCGGAATATTTCTGATATTTTCTTTAAATTTATGTTCAACCTTGCTGCATTTTTCTTACACATCATTTTTTGCGCAAGCTCCATATTTAAATTTAATTGCACACTTGTGCATATACATTTAGAACTTCTCTTGTACAAAAACTACCTGTGTATGTTGTAAGGGTCGAATTTGGGGCAGCATAACCCGAATTTGGGCTGTGCCAATACAGTATATATATTTTTTATTTTATTATTATGTAGTATTTTCTATTTTTGTACATTCTATTATTAGTGTATCTTTCCTATTTTCGGTTATCCTGTCTGGATTACCATTTATGGTCGAAATCGACTCCACGGAGTCCATGGACTCCATGGAATCGATGGAATCCATTTTGTCGATTTTTAGTCTGTAAAACTTTAATATTTAAGAGCCTTGAGCTCACCTTCAATAAAATATAACCGAGAGTCAATAAAATAGAACTCAGATTCGGTATTACTTAGTAGAGTTCGACTCAACGAAGAGTCTATTATCTATCCTTAACGGTTTACACATTTAATTATACACATTCGTTTTCACAATTATCGATAATATCATATAAATCCCGTGATTCCGGATTAGAGCCTCGTGACGTGGGATCTTTGCTAACAAAATGAGGTTCCGAGGCTATGTTGATTTTGTGAATAAAAATTAAATTTGCTAGCCATCTAGCAATCCAATTT
>CAJVPY010002057.1:0-17256 GCA_910591965.1 Dentiscutata erythropus | reverse complement strand
ACCACCTTGGAGTACCACCTTATCGATTATTTGGATTAGTATAGTTTGTTAAATTAGTTAGTTTAGTAGCTAGTTTAAATTATTATTATAGTTTAAGGCCCGTATTACCCAAATTCTTCCAATCCCAGATTAATTTAGTCCTTCTCAGTTGGTGGTGACTGTGAGATACTTACTTCAAAACACAACCACCGTATTTGATACAAATTTACTTACTATCAAAAAAAAAGAACTAAATATCAGATTTGGACCACTTTGAGGATAACAGGACAATAGATGGAGAACCTGAGCACCCGCCAACTTATTAAAACCAAAACATGAATCCTGCTCATGCTATTTTAAGAGAAATAGCTCAAGCTTTTAGGAATGTTGCCGTTCATGACGTTCCACTCAACCCCAGAGAAAATAATTGGGTACATGTGAAGACTTTCAAAGGCGAAGAGGATGAAGACCCAGTTGAATAGATCGAAGCGTTTGAAAGGGCCGCAGATACAAATAATTGGTCCCAGGCAAGAAAAATTAAAATAGTATCAGGACATTTAGCTGGAATCGCAGCCAGCTGGTATAACGATAATAAGGACAATTTATTGTTCTGGGAAGAAGAAGGTAACCAAGAAGACAGTTTTATCCCGGCATTCACTAAATATTTCGCCACTACGGAACGAAAACATCATTGGCAATTAAAACTGACCTCACTTACCCAAAGCGAAAACGAAAAAGTAGATCGATACGTCTTCAAATTCAAAAGTCTCTTGAAAAGAGTTAATCCAGGCAAAGAAAAACCTGGCACTTATGTCATCAGAATGTTTATAGAGGCCTCCATGGCAGGACGGCTGCCTTAATGTCGGCAGAAGACTTTGACACCTTAGACGAAGCTATTGCCAAATCAAGAAAAATTGAAGCCAGCAATTACTATGAAACAAAGAAAAATAATGAACCTAATGAGAAACTTATCGATAATCTGACAAATAATTACAACAAATGGCTGTTAATTATGAAAAGTTAACCACCAACCTTTGCTCCCAAGCTGAGGTAAGCCCTCAATCGACTCCACTTAGGCAAAACCGATATCAACCCCGCCAAATAAGGAGTGAGGGTGTGAAATGTTATAATTGTGGCGGAAGAGGCCATATTGCCCGGAACTGTTATTTTAGGAGACACCCAAACTCTCAATGACCACCCAGGGACTCTTGCAGCTCTACTTTACGTACCAGAAATGTCAACTTATGTGACATTTATAGCGATAACCCTGAAGACGAGGCCTAGGTTATTAAGCGACGAGCAGAAAACGAAAGTCAATGGGATGATCGATTAAGGAAAAAGGTTAATGTTGAGCCTACCTTGATCCAACAACATTCACAACCTACTGCTATGGAAGAAATTGTTCCAGTTCAGTCCCAATTACAAACCAATACTAGAGTAAAATGAAAACGTGGGCCTTTAGTGGTTGATTCTGCATCTCCATATGATATTGCCAAGGACTTATTAGAGCAACGCGCCAATGTGACATACGCCCAACTCTTGCAAATCCCAAAATAAAGACATAATCTAGCCAAAGCCTTACGCCGCCCAACTATTAATGTGGTAGAAACCACTAATTTTACTGAGAATATACTTAACCAAAAAACTACTGCAGCTAAATGCTATGTTCGGGTCAATAATAACCCAATATTAGCAGTTTTGGACTCTGGAACTGCAGTCATATAATGTCAATGAAATTAGCTAGAAAACTTAACCTAACCATAACGGAGCCCTCTAATACCGTAGTCATTACCACCAATGGGGCTCGAGAGCGTGCTTTGGGAAGATTGCTAGGAGTAAAACTAGCAGTACAAACTGTTTTAATACTCACTGATTTTCAAGTAATAGAAAACCCAGATGAAATGATGCTCCTTGGAATGGATTGGTTCCAAAAGGTGTGTGCCCGATTATATTTTGACACACAAAAACTGTCCTTACGGTATTTGGGGAAGCAGATAGAAGTCCCAATCTACCAAGCAAAAGAAGAGAAAATAGAATCTCCTCTCAACAATGATAATGAAGGTGATGACTTCTTTGATCTGTATGAAGAAGAAAATGACCTAGAAGAGGTGAAAAGTTATTATACAGATGAAGCCGAAACAGAAGAAACAAATTGTAAACTCTTATAAGGTATTGAGAACTCCACAATATACTTAACAGACCTAGAGGAACTCCCAACGGTGGAAAGAAGTGACCAGCCTGAACTAACCTGCAAGGAAATCATTGAAGAGTTAGTATCATCAGAAATATTAAATGAAAAACAGAAAGAAGACGCAGCACAAGCCCTAAAAGGGTTTCAAGAGCTTTTCGCCACCGGGTTACACCAATTGGGCCAGTACCACGAAATTCAGCATAAAATTAATACCGGCAACGAAAGACCTGTTAGGCAATCAGCCTATCGGATTGCCCCGGATGAGCAGGACTTTCTGAACCAGGAAATCAAAAAACTGTTAGAAAATAAATTAATAGAAGAAGTAAAAAGCCCATATGGGCTTCATCTGTGGTTATTGTGCCGAAAAAAAATGGGAAACTAAGGTTATGCATTGACTATAGAAAGTTAAATGCTATAACCAAGAAAGATGTTTATCTGTTGCCACGAATAGACGAGCTTTTAGAGACATTTGGGAAGGCGGAGTGGTTTTCTTCTTTTGCCCTAGACAGCAGATACTGGCAGATAATGATAAAGAATGAAGACCGTAAAAAAACCACCTTTATAACAAAAAAGGGCACTTACACCTTTAACGTGATGCCCTTTGGCCTATACAATGCTCCGGCCACCTTTCAAAGGGCTATGAATCATACCTTACGCGAATACATAGGGAATTATGTGGAAGTATATCTAGATGATATAATCATCTATTCAAAAACCTTCCAAGACTATTTAAACCATCTTAATACCGTCCTAGCAACCTTAGCTGTAGCCGGGTTAAAATTAAACCCTGAGAAATGTGAGCTATTCAAAAATAGCATAAAATTTTTAGAGCATGAGGTAGGAAAAGCCGGCATCACCCCAGACGAAGATAAAATAGCCCAAGTCAAGAATTTTCTCATCTCGGTTAACTTAAGGCAATTAAGAGGCTTCATAGGCCTAGCCTCTTATTATCGCCACTTTATTAGGAATTTTGCCACAATTGCAAAACCTTTGCATCAATTATTGGAGAAGGACGTACCTTATTAATAGGAAACAGCACAGCAACAAGTCTTCGAAACATTGAAGACCCACCTCATTACTGCCCCGATCCTAAGATACTCTAACTTTGAAAGAACATTTTATCTTTATACCGACGCGTCTGGTATTGGATTAGGGACAGTATTGGCCCAAAAAGATGAAAACAAGAAGGAGTATGCCATTGCTTATGCAAGCAAAAGCCTTACACGCCCAGAACGAAATTATGCTGCCACAGAGCTAGAATGTTATACTGTGGTTTGGGCAGTGGAATATTTCCATTATTACTTAGAGTATAAACTATTTATTGTTGTTACGGACCATGCAGCATTAAGATGGCTTCACAATACCGCCCTTAAAGGGAGAAGAGCTAGATGGATTCCACGCCTTCAACTCTATAACTTCACAATCGTATACAGATCAGGTAGGGTCCATAATAATGCTGATACATTATCACGCATGGTTACAGACATACCTAGACAAGAAAATGGCAACCGCGAAACTGTTAGCTATTACATTATCAAAAAGTAGCAGATATGAGAAATGTTGAAGAAAATCACCAAGGTAAATTACTACCTGAAGAAACCAAATTCGCTGAATTTGAAGAGGTGGAAGTTTTCAGGGCAATTGCCCAAGAATACTTCCCCGAAGAAATTGATGAAGAAACGAAAACTATCCCTAGAGACCTTAATACGGAAGAAAGCGAATGGGAAAATTATGGCACTGATGAAAATGAAATTTGGGAATGTGAACTGGACGAAGAACTCACCACAAGTGAAGTAGAGCGTGAAAGGTATCTTCAGGCTCTCTTAATTGAATTGGCTATAGAAGCCGAAATAGAAATTACGTAGTCTACTCAAAATGGTTACCAATACGAGCCTGTAAGCCATAGTAATCAAAAGTTAGAAAAAGGGACAGTATCACACTGAACAAATCAAAACTAAACAGGTCAATAAATAAGCAAATTTGAATAGATTGGGGATTACGAAACCCAGTGGAAAAAAAAAGAAAACTCCAAATATAGATGAAAAGACCCATACAGATTGGTCATTGTTATCAAAATGGAATCTACGAAGAATTGACACTAGAAAATGCTTGAACGGCTCAAAGAAATTGAGTAGTAACCAAAAATACGAGACTATTAGCCAAAATGGATAAAGATGGAATTAATAATCTTGGAACCGGCTAACCATGCGAAATAATTTTGCAAGACACGAAGAAATACCTACCTAAAATGAATACCAAAGTTAAATCTAATGCTAAGCGAGAATTCTGACCAGGCTGTTGGTATCCTGGTACCAATAATTGAAAGGAAAAATACCAGTTATTAATAAGAATTCCAACGTAGGGTCTGAAAATATGAAGATGCGGTTAAATGGATTCCATTTAATAGATGTTAAAGAAATCGGTAAAGGAGGATTGGTTTCTGTATATTCAGCAACCTTGTTGGACAGCATACGGAAAGAAGCTGAAGTTGAACTAATAAGCAGTTAACTAAATTAATATCGATATAAGAAATTAACCGGGAATTATAATTACGTGATATCGTGAACAAAGTTCACGATTAGCAGAAACCCAACTAAATAGAAGTAAAGTATCAAGCAAGAAAGAACAATGGACATGACGAAATTTGATATGATTAAAGGCCAACGAAGTATAAGAGGGTTTAAGTGTAGACCAAGAATTCAAAGCTGTGGAAGGAAGACTTAAAATCCCCGAGAAAAGCTATACAGAGTAGTATTGATACGAGTAAAAGGCTTTTACCCAAGAAAATTGAAGGAAAAGCACGAAGGCAAATATCTACTTAGTCATACTACACATACAGAAGATATAATCGCAAGAAAAGATAAATAACAGATGGGTATTGATACCAAAACGGAGTTGGAGTCGATAACGAAACTCGAACATTAACGAAATTAGAAAGATTAATTGTTAATTAATACTCGAACTACTGAACAAAGCTAAAGTTTCAATCAACCTTAAATCTGACATTAAGCTCAATCCAGACCAGGTTGTCGGTATCCTGGCACAAATCAAAGCCAAGAAACTTGATTAACGAGACATTCAACAAATGGATCCACAATTATACACGGCACTAACCACGTATCTTCGATATCGACAATACCCACCACACTACGAAAATCAACAGTGCAGACAATTGGAAAAGCAAAGCCGATTCTTCCAAACTAAGAATGGAAGTTTGTTTAAGAAGAATAGAAAACCTGGCGGGAAGCTACAAAAAGTTCTACAAGAAGGAGAATTGAAGCTTATATTAAGCCTAGCACATGACCATCCGACGGGAGCCCACTTCGGGAAAGATATCATGTTTAATAAAATTCAAAGCTTCTATTACTGGCCTCAGATGTATCATGACATACGCGAGTATGTCAAGACATGTGAGAACTGTCAATTGCATGGAAAAAAGAGATCCAAGGGACTGCTACGCCCTACACCAGTCAAAGTCACATTCCATAGAATAGGTATAGATATTGTCGGACCACTACCTATAACGCCTCGATCCAATAAATACATAGTAGTCGTGACCGACTATATGACTAAATGGCCCGAGGCGCGTGCAATTCCTAGGGCTAACGCTAAGGAGGTAGCTAAGTTCATCACGAAGAGGTAGTATGCCGGCATGGTTGCCCCAACATTATACTATCCGACCAAGGATCACATTTCAACAACCATGTGGTAGATGAGCTTCTTGCGGTCATGAATACTGAATATCATAATTCTTCCCCGTATCACCCACAAACAAATGGGCTAGTTGAACGTTTTAACCAAACGTTATGTAAGGCCATTGCTAGATTAGTAACAAACGTGACAGACTGGGACCTCATAATATCGCCAATTTTATTTGCTTACCGTACAGCAAAGCAAGCCACGACCCATGAAATGCCCTTTTACTTGGTATATGGGAAGGAAGCCCAATTACCTGCATCCTAGTATGTCTAACGATTTGTTAAACGGAACAATTATCTAAAGGCTGTATGAGATCGACAACGATCTCCCACAAGCCCGTAAAAACGCATTACGCCAAGTCGGTAAGGAGCAACAAAAGCAAAAGTAATGTTCCTATTGAACCTAGGTTCAAAGTTCATGAACATATTCAAAGTTTTGAATAAAGAAAAAAGCATATAATCGCAAAGATAAAAATACTTATATCTCATGATCTACTGGACCAATTTTAACGTTTTAACCATCATTCTGTTCCCAAGACACTCCTCTACAACTTTACTTAAGCGTTGAAAAGAGGTTTACTTAGTAAAGAAAATGTTTTAGTTAAAATTCAAAACTTTTATTGTAAAAGAAACTTTTCAACTTTGGAGTTTCTCAAAGAAACATTTTTCTTTACTAAGTAAACCTCTTTTCAACGCTTAAGTAAAGTTGTAGAGGAGTGTATTGGGAACAGAATGATGGTTAAAACGTTAAAATTGGTCTAGTATATCATGAGATATAATTATTTTTATCTTTGCGATTATATGCTTTTTTCTTTATGAACTTTGAACCTAGGTTTAATAGGAACACTAAGCAAAAGGCACGTCATGATCAACAAGTCAAAGCCACAGATGACTTCAATATTGGTGACAAAGTGCTCATTCTTGAAGCCAGAAAATTGGGCACCCGTAGTCATAAGCTAACGCCCAATTGGAAAGGGCCGTACTATGTTCATGCTAAACTCACGAAAGGTGCCTACAAATTAAGAGAATTAAGTAGAGAAGTTCTTGCAGTACCTCTTAATAAAACATTGCTCAAGCCCTACCATGAACGAGAAATATAAATACCGCGAAAAAAGACAAAAAAAAAAAGAGAAGAGAAAAGAAAAAGATACATACAAAAAAAAAAAAACAACAACAAACATACACATATATCTCTCTTTTCTTTTAAAAATGGGTAATATAACTTCCGTTCAGCGAATTCAATGGGACCAATACAGCTTAGACCCTCTCGAAGTGAACCCAACGCCCTGTCTTGCGCCGGAAGAGACCAATCTTGATGCAAAAATGGCCATGATATTCTATCACCTTCTCAATGCGGTACGTTAGGGTGATAGAATAGAAAGTCTTGTTTATGCCTATTATCTAGGCTCATACTTTAACCAAGTCCCCGTACCGAGGCAATGGACTATTAGAAGTGTTGCAACCCGCCATTATCGCATCGCTGCCCTTCGAATTTATCGTGCTTTCTTTCGTTATGGTGGTGTAGAGCAGCTATACCGCACCACCTACACCACGCTTAGTAGAATCTGACATTTGAGTAATGCGGATTTCCATAGCATCTGCTAAGACCACATCCTCATAGTATTTGAAGTTAAGAAGGGGGAACTGTGAGAGGCGAATCTCACCTATATTATTATTATTATTAGATAGTGTCTGCCCCATTTCAATTTTTTTTTATTATATATTACATTATTATATGTTTTCTTTTTATCTTATCTTACCCGGGTCTCTTCCCTATATGGAAAAACCCATGTTATCCTAAACTTGATCCAAGGATCAAGTGTCCTTTTTAATTAGGCATTACGGCATTTTGGTACTATTAGCTTATTTCGTACCAACTTAATAGTACATTACGTACTTGAATGTAAAAATTGGTACTTCCCAGTACCACACCTTGCCTTTAGTACCGAATTATGTCATTTTAGCATAGAAAACTGCGTCAGACCACCCAAGACGCAGTAATTAAAAAAAGTACTTAAAGCGAATTTTCACAATTGAAATAAACTCAGTCCAGTTTGTGTGAAAGAAAAGAACTCAAGTTGAGTTAAGATATTGAAGACCTTGAAGTAGTAGAAGTCAAGTAGTGACTTATTGAAAATTGTTATTTTTCATCTGTCAGTTGTGAATTTCATACTTCTAAAATAAATCCAGTGTTATACATACAGTCTAAGTCCTGATACTTGTAAAAACTTGAATTATTACAAACAAGTAGCGTATAGAAAGAATCAGTAAAAGAATAATACTCATTATCCATTCTATATAGCTAAAATACCCGAATTAGGTCTAAAACCCATTGTTACCAAAAATCATCTAATAATAAGAGATACTAGTCTGTGACCTCATTATTACATATTAACTAGTTTGATCATCCAAAATTCCCGTGACGTACCAGTGACACATCAATTAATTAGAAATCCGATCTCCGTCGATAATTCTACCGTGACGTAGAAATTGATCACTGATCTAAGCCGAACATTGAATTACCGAATGACATAATCGTGATTATGTAACACGTGACCGAAACTAATAATACTTTTGAAGAATTGGAGAAATAAGATAATTAGTATTGGAATAATTGAAATACATTAGGATAGTTTATAGACCAAAGCAATAAGAAGACTTTAATATACTTTCCGAATATATCAACATAGGGTCAAGCTCTAAGAACTCGGACCAAGTTTCTCCACGCCTCTTTTTCGAAGCCTACCACCTTGGAGTACCACCTTATCGATTATTTGGATTAGTATAGTTTGTTAAATTAGTTAGTTTAGTAGCTAGTTTAGATTATTATTATAGTTTAAGGCCCGTATTACCCAAATACTTCTAATCCCGGATTAATTTAGTCCTTCTCAATGCTGATAACACAACCTTCATAGCATCAAGCAAGAAAGAACTGGAAGAAACAATCAATATAGCGCAAGAGTTTTACAAAATAAATAATATTGAAATCAACAGCAAAAAATCAGAGCTGCTTATAATAGATAGAAAAAAAAATAAAGAAACCTAGATATATAGAATTTGGTACACCAAGAGCAAAAGTATTTAAAAAGAAAGCAAGCGAGCTGACAAGATTTCTTGATATTTGGCTATCCAAAAAACATAATCAGTCATATATTAAAAGTATTGCAAAGAAAGAAATACAAGCAATCAGCATGGCAATCTATAAGAAGAACACCTCGCTAGCACAACTTATCTATATAAACAATAGAGTACTCATCCCAAGATTGGAGTACCGTTTACAACACTGCATAATTCCGAGAAAGCAATGTGACAAACTTCAAAGCCCCATTTTAAAGCTAATTAAAAATAAATCAGACTTAGCTAGCACTATGGCAAATGCAATCTTGGCATATAAAAACATAGTTGGCTTTAAAACATTGTGGCAAAATTAGATGGCCCATCATATCACAGAGCTAAGAAAATGTATAAACAAAAACAATGAAATTGGCAAAGCTACGTGAATCAGAATTCAGCAAGCTCAGTTAGATAGTAAAAGTACTCAGTGTATAACAAGTCTAGATGTAGTAAGACTGAAAAAGGTTAAGCTTAAACAAAACCTTGTATATAAAATCCTGAGTGAAGCAAAAAACATCAACATAAGTATATGATCTAGAAAAAAAGAAGAAAACTTAAAGCTTTCAGAAGCTGAAGCAGAAATCATAAATTTCCTGGACAAGAAATCGATTAAAGGCTTTTTACAAGAAAAAGAAACAGGTATTCTGGTATTAGAACAGATGCTTGACAGTACATAGCAAAAAATGCTTACTTGGGGCCAGATCAAGAAATGCAAGAGACAAAAAGCAAAGGGGAAGACTCCATCATGGGTTAAAAAGCTAGAGAAAAAAATAATTGAAAACCCAATCAGTAGAGAAATCAAGGCAGAGTTTAAAACCAAGACACCCAATGGCTTGTTCCCCAAAATAGAGTTATCACCAATAAGCAACAATAAAAGGAAAAAAGAATAGATACTTCTCAATGCTGAAAACAAGACACTAATAGGGAAAATCACAAAGAAAAAGGTAAAGAAAACCATCTTAGTAGAACACTAAAAACACATAAAAGATCCGCAAGAAATAACAGTCAAATTAGTTAAATGCAGAGGCTGTGAATTTGGCTCAACAAAGCTTTCAGGAGATGAAATTTCTTGCAAGAGAAGGTTAAAAAAAATAAGATGCTGGAAATTTCCCCAAAGATTATATGGAAGGTATCGACACAGAACCAGATATGGAAATTAGTCACTCCACTTAGTAGTATTGTAAATACATTACAGTAATTCAAGGAGAGTCTAAACACAACAAGGGGTATACAAGAATCTTCAGTTGTGAACATACCCATTTATCCACTAGAAGAAGAGATCATAAATCAAGCTTTTGAAGACATACAGGCCATAAAGGAGATCAAAGAAGTAGCATCTCAGCTAAGAGTAAGAAGGTGAATTACATTCTATACTGACGGCTCGTTAATTAACCAGTGGAAGAACCAGAGAAAAAGAAAATGGGTCTGGGTTGGGTTGCCATTTCAGCATGCTGTTCCAAAACACACATAAATATAATAGCCAGATTTCGAGGCGCAATTAAGTACTGGCCATTGTTCATGAGAGCCGATTTAGGTGCAATATGGACAGCTCTCCTAGCAGCTCCATACAAGTCAGCAGTCGAGATATTTACTGATAGTACAGCCGCAATACAGGCAATTCAAGCAAGCCTAGGCTCAAAAAAAACATATGATGTGGTTAAAAAGAAAAACCAGTGCCTCTTGGAGCAGATTTAGCACACAGTTAAGCTAAAAGAGCTGCAAATTAGATTAGGAAAGGTTAAAGCATATAATGGAATAAAAGAAAATGACAACACAGATATCCTGGTGAAAGAAGGTGCTTTGCACTCTTCACCTATCTCCCCGAGGTGGCCATGGAACAAATGATCAATTTCTGAACTTAAGTGGAAAAACCTAAAAGTAGATAATGTGACAAGAAGCTTCATTACACAACTGACCGCAGTCAGTATTGACACAGAGAGGAAAAATTTAAAGAGTATAAACAAGTGGGTAGAAATGGAGCAAGACTCAAATGTAATCAATTGGAGGGAGGTCTGGAACAACATAGACCAATTCAAAGGTAGCAACTGCAGAAGCTCCGAAGTAAACAAGAAATGGGTGTTCAAAATCAAGTGTCTGAACGATCTCCTCTCAACAATACAAACTCTACACCAAAGAAGAGCAGATATCTACTCAGATAACAAATGCAAAATATGCTGGGAACTAAAAACAGAAACACAAGATCACTTGGCAGAATGCTCAGAACTGCAACGACTATGGAGCATTATTGAGGCGGAGGGAACTATCCTATTTAAAGAAAAGGCCAGGAAAGAAAAAGCAGATTTAAAGGTCCTAGACGTCAAAGAAATAGAAAATACGATCTTTAGAAGTGATATACAGGAAAGATTGGTAACAAGAAGAGAACCAATGAAAGGCCTAATCACAAAGTAAAGAACTGATAAGATTTGCTCAGTTCTGTGGGATTCAACACTAGTCAGCAAGTTTAGCTAAGCAATACTTGACCACGTCAGAGACCGCTTCCATAAGCACATTTGATGTTTCTGCTACGACCTAGTAGCTAAATAGGAAGAAAGACATGGTATTGCAAAGTTGGAGAAGAAGACCAAAAAGAAAAGAAAGAAAGAAGGTGTGACAAACAAGGTAGACAAAGAAAATAGCGATCCACAAAGCTTGGAACATACCATGAAAAGAAGTAAAGAAGCTAAAAACAAGTCGAAGGAGGGTAAATATGAGGTATTAAAAGAAGGAAAAAAATAGTTAAAGAGTAGATCACATAGGGGAATAAACTAGCATAATCCTTGCTAGTCAAAGTTTGTCAAATATTAAGCGTTACTGACACGGCATACAACGGCCAATTGATAATCGATGGGTATCTTTAATCGATACAAAATTCCTAGTAAGTTAGAAATCCTGAGAGAGATAAACAGTTGTTATAGCAGGTTGCATTGGGCAAATAGCCTGGTGAGTCTTTATTAGAATAGAGCGTTATACTATTTTGATATAGTACTTTGTATAATAGTCATATAGTAGTTCATAAAATAAATAAAGGCAGGACCGCTTAATATAAAAAAAAAAAAACAATTGTAAACCAAAAAATCTCAAATCACTTCATGAACCAAAAAATCTCAAATCGTATTGTGAATTAAAAAAATCTTAAATCGCACTATAAACAATCGCAGTTAAAAAAAAAAAGCTATAAATATGTCGTGAAACAAGAAGGCTTAAATCAACTTAAATAAAAAAAAGAGTCATAAATGTATCATGATACAAGAAGGCACAAATCATTCTAAATTTTTAAGTTATATTAGAAGCAACCAATATCTTATACTAAAATACAACTGCAACAAACTGATGAACCCTTCAACTTCATCTATGACACAAGGTCAAAAACTTTCAACATAAGCTTATTTGATCTCAACAATACCAATATTAGCAAGTTAATTGACAAATATCATAAGTTTTATAACAAAAAATTTATTAATTTATCAATTAAAACTTACTAACATATACTTTAGTTACATTTGATAATTACAACTCCGAAGAGTTAGATATACCTACAACACAAATGAAGAACATAGACATAATGAAAATACGGAAAATAGTAAGTATTTTGAACATATAAATACAAGCTTCTTGCATAAACTAATAAGCTTACCTTAATAGATCCACATATAATTGCTTCTGAAGATATTTCTTTAAGTATTAGTTTTAATAAGTGGAATGAAATAGAGAACTATCTTGATAAATATGGTGCTAGAAATAGCTTTGCAATTACTAAATATTAGATGGAAAGAAATAGATTAGGCCAAATTTATAAAAGAACCTTTGTTTGCGAATTTAGCAGGAAATATAAATTAAAAAAAATCTGAATTAGCTTTAAATAGAACACAAAGAAACACAAAGACCAAGAAAGAAAATTGTCTGTGGCATATCAACTTATCCTTTTCAGATCAAACTGCAGAAATCTCAATCACAATATTTGTCAATAAATATAACTATGTACTTGTCTCTGAGACCTGAGAATTTGGAATAAAGTATTGATCATTGACTAAAGAAGCACTTGATGAAATTAAAGTAATGACAAAACATGGTAATTTGTCACTCACTGTACAAAAAAGTCTTCAAAAAACTCGATTCCCAGATCTAAATTTCCAAGACCAAGATTTGGCAAATGCAATTCAAAAAGAAAAAATTGTAATAAAATTAGAAATGATATATTAATTTTGCTTACTTCTTTAATGCAAAAAAAGCTAGAGGATCTACACTGGGTTGTTGATTTCAAGTTAGACAAAGATAATTGCTTAGTTTATCTTCTCTGAATATCTCCAGATCAGGTTGATCTTTGGCTAAAATATTACGATATTGTTGTTAATGATAACACAGCACAAACCAACTAGTGCCAAATGCCATTAGGAATTTTCATAGTAGTTGATAACAAATGCAGAACTCGTCTTGTCTGCCAAGTATTAATGAGCAATAAAACTATTGATACACATGTTTGGATACCATAGTGCATTGTCTAAAAGACCTCTTTTAAAATACCCCTATATAAAAGACCCAGGTATAATATATAGCACAAAATTATATAACTCTGGCAAAAATTGGAAATTTTAGCCCAGTAACAAACAAGATATCTCTGGGTATTTATAAGTTTTTTGAGTAGGTAAATTGTATTAGACCCTGGGTCTTTTAGGCAGTACACTATAGTCAGTGTTGGCCTATGATCTTAAACAATCTATATGATCTTTATGATCTATCATAGGTCATTCGGTCATAATGAGAATTGATATAACATATAACCTCTTTTAATATAGTAAAAATTATAGTAAAAAGTTTTTTTTGTAAGCATTTAGTATAACCGATATGACTATGACCAAAAGTCATATAATTATATGATCAAGGTCATATAGAAAAAAATGCTATGACTTAGGTCATCAGTCAACACTAACTATAGTACTTGAGTATATTAAAAAAGCAACAGACAAAGCTCCAATTGTAATATTTACTGATGCAGATCCTGTGCTTGATGCTGCTATTCTAATTGTTTTTCATAAAATGTATCATGCCTATTGCATTTTCCATATCAAACAAAACTTATTCAAAAACCTAAAAGCAAAGTTGGGCAACAATTAGGATGATTTTATCAAACAGTTATATAAATACCATAATAGTTTATATGAATCTTTGTTTAAAGAAAGGTGAAACAAATTACTTAACGATTTTTCAATGGCAAAAGATTATCTTTTACATGTATTGGATCCAAGGTGTCATTTATAGGCTTGGGCTTATCTTCACAGGGTATTCATAGCAGGTATCGAAAGCATATCCAGAGTCAAAAGTCACAATTGGATTATCAAGCAACAACCAAAAGTAAATAGTACTTTATATGAGCTTGCTAATAATCTAGATACAAGATTTAAAGAAGAAATATAATAGAGCTTGTATCATAATTACAAACAATCTATTATGACAAATACTATTTTAGTTGCTGGACAAGATTTGTTTTCTGAAGTAATAAAAGTTCTTAATAAATATCTTACTAAATCTATTGCTAATATAGCTAAAGTAGAAATATTACAGTGCTTATTTATTAGTGCAAACAGAATCAAATCTAGTATTGAAGAGCTACATAGTGAACAGGTATGGTAGAATTAAAATTCAAGCTTACCTAATTGTATACCTTGTATTATACGAGAAAATAATAATATTCCTCTTTATTATAAAGAAAAATAATCAGCTAGCATCCAATGGATTTATTGAAAACTAATATAATGCTTGCCTCATTATACTCCAAGCAATTATTGATAAAGTAGAACAAGAAGATGTGTTAGAAATATGGAAAATTACAGACATAAGAAATAAAAAAAATATTATGTACATTTTGTGGTTATTTCCAATACAATATCCTTCCTATACTTGTGTCTAATGTCAATCTATAAAGAAAACTTATGTTAGCATTATTTTTACATTATGATGTACTCGAAAACTGCAGCATTCCATATTAGTATAATTCCTCAAAGATAGTATAAAGACTATTATCAAGATGGATCAATTCTAGAAGATCCAATATTTATCTATGAGATGGGTATTTTTAATAACAAGTATATTTTATCTATAAGAAAACCTATTATAGCTCCAATAGCTATTTCTTGGCTTAAAAAGTTTATCAATAAAAGAAACTTGTATGAGCGTGTATGAGGACTAGCAAGAGAAGCTACGTTACTTGCAGTCGAACAAGAAAATAGTGAAATTGTCACTTATCTCCAAGGCTATATTAGTCAAAAATGCAATGAATTTACAGCTGATGAAATATTTAATAATGCCTGGGAAAGTCAAACAAACAAAAGTAGTGATTAATCAGAAGAATCAGAAAAGTCAGAAGCTGATCAAGATAAAGATATAATTGAAACAAACTTTAAGAATATAAAGAATCTGAATAAAGTTTTCACTTAAGGGTAACTATCCAAACAATGATATATTAGTTAGTAGTTTCGAAAGAGAGCAAGGCCACCAGGGAGGATCTAGCAGTAGAGGGTCTTATAAATGCTATGTTTGCAATCAAATGGGACACAATGTGGCTTTTTATAACCAGTAGTTGCAATACAGAAAGAGGTAGAAAGAGGTAAAAAATGATTAGTGGTAATATATATGATCATGTTAAGTTCAAAAATATAATAATAATAAAGTATTATCAAAAATCTTTTTGATGAAAATTTTGAATTTATAGTGTCAAGTTATGTAATACTCTTGATCTCGATTTTACTATATGTATATATATCTAATATAGTATACCAGTCAGTTGAATACTAGTTGAATTTGTATATTATCATTATGTACAGTATATAGATCGTATACTAAATAGATGCTCTTATTATCGTAAATTCTAGTTAAATATAAATTTTTATTTATGCGATATATAAATATATTGCACTCAGAAGTTGGATTTAGACATTACGCAGGAGTGTAAAATCTAGATTTATCCTAAATAAAAAATAAGCTACATATTATAAAATATTTAATAATCTACCTTCAGATAGCTTAGAAATAAATAGTGATAATAATAATAAACAATATTCATTTTTTAAATCTTTATTAATTATTGATCATCTTATTTATTCTGGTAGTTGGTTAAATAAATTAAAGTTACTATATAGTAAAGTACTAATATTTTCTATTAACTAGCAATTAAAATATATATATATTATTTAAATATCTAGACATTATATTTATAAAAAAATTATATAATTTGTTGATTTAATTTATTTAAAAAAATTCAAGAATTTATTCAATTTTTAAATTTCAAAAAATCAAAAAATCAAAATTTGCTTATTTTTAAAGTTTAACTAATTAAAATTAAGTATCATTTTGTGCTACTACGCAAGTGCCTTTGTGTAACTATTAAAAAAAAGTCTGCAAAATTTTAAACAAGGTTATTATGTACAAAAAAAAGTTATAACAAAAATAAAACATTAATTTAATCTAGTTTATTATAATTTATATAGTAAAAATAATATCTATTTTAGGTTAAAAAAATTAAAAAATCTATAAATTTTTAAATTTTAATAATTTCAATAATGTATAAACTAGGGGTTGGACCTGAGTAGAAATCATTGATATATGATCATAATAAATTATCCAAGTAACTCAAATAATTTAATAATACCTAGGTAGAGATAATGTTGTTAGCCAAAATTGTTTTATGCTTGTAGAAATATTTCGACATTTGATATTTAGTCTGCCAAAATGTCTAAATATTGCCGAAATTCTAAATTATACTAAAATGTCTAAATAATATTGAAATGTCTAAATAATATCAAAATGTCTAAATAATGTAGAAATGTCTAAATTAAGAAATATATATGAAAAAACATAAGGGAATTAGGGCTATTAATCAGTTCTGACTAAAACCACTGATCCTGCGGTCCTCCTTAGAACCAGGCCAATCCTGTCTTTTATGGGCCGAACAGACCAAAAAGACTATCGGTCCAAATATAGTAGCTTTAAATTATTGTAACAAACATGTGTAGTCTAATTTTTTGTGTATGCAAGGTTAATTTTTTTAATACTGTTGTATTTAAATATTATAAAGTTGTTACAGTAATTGTTAAAATACTGTAATACTGCAAATAGCATAGAATAACATAGGATAAAATTCTGCTAATGTTTATTGTTTAAAGCAATTTTTAGAATTAAGATATTTACTAGTTTTGTGAATAGAAAATCATTGATCATCAAAGTTCATAGCAAAAGATCTTAATTTTTTTTTACTGTTCAGTCAAGGTTATTTCTTATAGC